>JAVTVY010011669.1:0-54032 GCA_036873755.1 Hanleya hanleyi | reverse complement strand
CTATATAAGTCCTAATGCGCTAAAACATATTTCAGATAAAGTTAGGGAGTAATCTGGGCACAATCCCCCATAAATGTGTACCACGTCCTATAGGACAATTAAGAAAGAAAATGATGTAATGATAGGCATATCAAGGGAAATAACTACATCAGTCAAAGGTGATTTGCAGGACGCGGAGAGCTAAAATAGAAACGAATTTGTGAAATTTTAGCCTGCGAATCTAAGTAAATTTGCTGACTGGTCGGGAGATCGGTGCAAATTTAACATAAAATTGTCTCCGACTGAAATCTTTGTCCATATTCATCTGTTTCATATAATTAGAGCAAACTGCGGAACATAATGACCCTCCCTCCCGCCCGGATTTGCGAGCTTGTGGAGGGGAGGGGGGGGCGTTTTTCGAGTTATTTTTTAGTAATTATACCACTGTGATATCTAGCATTTCCCTTCTCAGCATCCTCTAAAGGGACGAAATAAAAATTAACTGCAAAATTACGATCGCCGTGGATTTAGAACACCATATCTCAGGTGGAATACACAAACTTTGATAAAAAACACCTATTTTGGGTCTATCGTCTAGGATTCCCCTAAAGGGCCTCATGTGTATGAAATTCACGAGTTGCTCAGCATTTTCATCGATACTGATTATTCCAATTAGATAATATTGCCAAACATTGATGATTGAATGAAATATGAATCAGCAAGCTCCGTCTTTATGTCACATCTATCATGTGTCTATAGGTAACAATGAACTATAGTTTAGTCCCATTACGTTCCAGGTTAAACAGGTTCAGTTCGCCCCTGAAAAACTGACCTTCTTGTACTTTAACCTGGAACTACACACTGATGTTGTTGATTACCACTCCTCCCACTTCACGTGGTATGTACCAAACCACACTCATGTCCAATTGATTTTTGATAACGTAAACTGCCTTCTGAGACGAGCCGTTTTCAACCGTCTGAGCTGGTCACGTGGGTATCGTCGTTTGATTGTGCCCTGAAAAGAACACAGGCTCGGGACTGTCACAATTTTTTCAGAAATTAATCGACACTTACTAAGTTAGCGAAACACAATAAAAGTTGGTTATGATATTATCCAGTAATAACAAAACTGAGCATTTAATGCGGGATATGCTTACCACGAACATCCACCTTTGGCGGAAGTGACGTCATTTAGTTCGTTTTAACCTAAATGAAAATATTTTTTTAAATATTGGAAGTGGATTTCATGAGATCACATACATTACAAAGAGGAATGATATGTTACATCGGTCGTCCTGGGCAAAACTGTTTCAAGGAAAGAATACTGAGAAACTTTTGATTCCAGCATATATGCTGTTTCATGAACATACACAATTAATCATTCAACATCCCAGGATCACTAAATCCTTCGACATGAGAGGGTGCCAACGTGCACAGTCGCAATCTATGATTTTACATCTGAGAGAATTAAAATGAACAGCTAGATACAATGATTTCAACATCCCAACGTATTAACATGAACATGTACAATCGATAAGTTAACATCTCAGCGCATTATCGTGAACAGACGCTATCAATGAATCCACATCTCATGTCATCACAATGAACATACACACCCAATGATTCAACATATCCGAATATTAGCATGAACAGTGGAAATCAATGATTTGAAATCGCATGATATATATATTATCAGTAGCAATCAATAGATTGACATCTCAAAATATCAACATGAACACTCACAATCAATGATTCAACATATAATCTGAATAATGAATAGTAGCAATCAATGATTCAAAATCACGAACACAATGAATAAATCTACATCCCGAAGAAGTAATCTGAACATTCACTATCAATGATTCAACACCTCAATGACCCTTTATCCCGGAGAATTAACCTGAACAATCACGGTCATAGAACATTATTTCAGAAACTTGACAAAAAATGGCTGCACCACCAAACGCTTCCATTTAAAGTTTCTTGAATTCTGTGATAAATACCGTACACCGACGGCAAAAATACGATCGTATTTAGCGTGCACGATTTCTGGCGCTATGCTTCGTATGCCGTGTCTAATTTCGCTTAACCCGGGGCTAGGGGGCCGTTTGAACATCTCCACGTGTTCAAATGATCAGTGACGGGCATACGCCGATCTCTAGAAAATAACTCGGAAACTCATGCGAATAAGGAATACTGGTTGCTGTAAAGGATTTGATGTAAACAACATCATGATATCTTGTTATCATCATTGAAACTTGTTGACCGCTTCTCTCTTGAAGGAAACCATCTTGTTTGTTTTTCAATTTTCATTTCATACATATTTGGAATCGTCTGAAAAATGTACGGAAGCATAGATAGGACATGGGTGAAAATTATTTTTCCGTCCACGAAATTATCTCCGACCTGGAGATAATTGACCAAGGGTATTGTAGCGATCGTTAACGCAGCTCAACTCTTATTGGTCAATTATCTCCGGGTCGGAGATGTATCTCGGAGTCGGAGATGTATCTTGGGGCCGGAGTTAATTTTCTCCGGGTCGGAGATGTATCTCGGGGTCGGGGATAAGTTTCTCCGGATCGGGGATAAGTTTCTCCGGGTCGGAGATAAGTTTCTCCGGGTCAGAGATAATTTTCTCCGGGTCGGAGATAATTTCGTGGACGAAATTTTTTTTTCTCACCCATGTCCTATCTATGCTTCCTTAAAAATGTCTTTCGACTGTTGACGCGGAAATTATTTTGTGGACGACGACTGAATATTACATATCGAATTTGACACTTAACACTTACTGCCAAGCATATATGACACCAGCTATCCGAATGAGAAGCGACTGCAGCTAAAAGTGGTCGCCAAAGTCCGCAATTTCGGATAATTAATTTGTAGCAAATCAGGCCAGACATTTTGAGAGCAATCGTTCCTTCGATGTAGTTAAGAGTTGAGCGTGCAAAACAAGCAATTCCACCCAGTGGAATATCTTTCCGTCAATTTGATTAGCTAAATATTCTATCATTATTCAGACACTTTCTCAATGTCATATGGAGGCAATGATTAACATGAACCTCCGCAATCAGTTATTCAACACTCCAGAGTATAAAGAAAAATTGTAAAAAATTGTAAAAAATTGTAACTTCATCTCAGTGCATTAGAAAAGGACAGTCACAATCAATGTTTTCAACATCCCAAGGTATTGACATGAAATAACACACTCAGTAACTTAACATCCCAGTCTACCCATATGAAGACACAATCAAATAATCACAATCCCAGGGTATTAACATGACCATTCACAATCAATGAATCGACATATCAGGGAATGAATATGAAAAATGACTATCAACGATTTAACACCTGGAATAGACAAAATCACGCATCCAGCGTCTCGGACTATTAACATGAATAAGCACGATCACTTACGACATCTTAAGGAATAAATATGAACAGTGACTATCAAGTATTCAACACCCCAAGGTATTAACATGAATAGACATAATAATTGATTCCTTGTCTCAGGCTATTAACATGAACATCCATAATCAGTAAACAATATCTAAGGCTGTTAGTATCAACAGTGATACTAAATGGTTTAGCCTTCCAAGACAGTCACCTGAACACTCACGATCAGTTAATCAACATCCCAAGGCCCCAAAGTATTAACACGAATAACACAATCAAGAATTTAACGTCTCAGGTTATTACAGGAATAAGTGAAATCAATTACGACATCACAGCGAATGCATATGAACAGGGACTATTAAGGATTCAACACCCCAAGGTATTAACATGAACAGACACAATCGAGGATTCAAAATCCCAGGCTATTAACATGAATAAACACAATCAATTACGACATCACATGATATGACAATGAACAGTGACTATCAAAGATTCTACACTCCAATATATTAACATGAATAGACACAATCAAGGATTCAATGTCTCAGGCTATTAACATGAACAAGTGCGATCAATTAGGAAATCTCTGCGAATGAATATAAACAGTGACTAAGAACGATTCAACGCGCACGGCATTAACAAGAATAGACACAATCAATGATGCAACGTCTCGGTCTATTAACATGAATAAGCACACTCAATTACGACATCACACCGATTGAATATGAAAAGTGGCTATGATAGATTCAGCACCCAAGGTATTAACATGAATAGACACAATCAAGGATTCAACTTGATTGTTAAATGATTGTCAATGATTCAACACCCCAAGATATTAACATGAATAGACACAATCTAGGATTCAACGTCTCGGGCTATTAACATGAATTAGCACGATCAATCACATCCCAGGGAATGAATATGATCAGTGACTATCAAGGATTCAACGCCCCAATGTATTAACCTGAATAGACACAATCAAGGATTCAACGCCCCAATGTATTAACCTGAATAGACACAATCAAGAATTCAACGTCTCGTGTTATTAACATGAATAAGCACGATCAAGTACGACATCTCAAGCAATTAATATGAACAGTGACTCTCAACGATTCAACACCCCAATGTATTAAGATGAATAGACACAATAAAGGGTTTAACGTCTTCTGTTATTAATATGAATAAGCACGAACAAGTACGACATCTCAGGGAATTAATATGAACAGTGACTATCAACGAATCAACACCTCAAGGTATTAATATGAATAGACACAATCAAGCATTCAACGTCTCATGTTATTAACATGAATAAGGTATTAGATTAAATATAAAAGGTGACTAACAAGGATTCAACATCCCAAGGTATTAACATGAGTAGACACAATCAAGGATTCAACGTCTCAGGCTATCAACATGAATAAGCACGATCAATTACGACATCTCATGAAATGAATATGGACATTTATTATCAACGATTCAACTAACCCATGGTATTAACATGAATAGACACAATCAAGGATTCAACGTCTCAGGCAATTAACATGGATAAGCACGATCAATAATTCAACATCGATGTGCATTTGCATGAAAATTACAAGCGTCTAGTCCGTCATTCATAATTCAGCCGTCGTCCATTAGAGAATATCCGCGTCCATAATCCAAAGACCTATTCCATTTTCCACATAACAGTATTAGCACCAAATTCAAAAAGACAATCATAGTATACATAAACATAGGCTTGTTTCCTGCAAGAGAGAAGCGGTCAACAGTTTTCAAAGATGCCGGCAAGACATCATGATGTTCCAAAAATATCAAATCCGTATCGCTGATCACAATCGATGATCTGGTATCAATATCAGCAGTCACAATTGTAAGTTGTTAACATGAACAGTCACATTCGGTGATTCCACACTCCTGGTCATCAACATGAACAGTCACAACGATTTATTCAACATCGAAATTTGTTAGTATGTCCACTGACAATAAATGACTTAACTTTTCAAGGTATTAACACAAAACCACCCACAAACACTGATTCAATATCGCAAGGCAATCCCCATTACGCTTATCATTCCGTTACTTTGAATGAATAACATAACATTAAAATACTTTAAAAAACCTTCCTTTTTGTTAGGTAGAACTTTGCCACATGTATAAACTCTTCTAACAAAGTGTTAATCAGTTTTACAAGAACGTACGATCATGAACTGACCTAATTACCGAGAAAAGCAACTGCTTCCGCGGAAAGAAAATAGTTTGTTAAAAGTTCGTAACTCCAGTTAACACGATCATTCGCATTTAGTGATTTAACACCTAAGGGTGTTAACACGAACAGTCTCGGTCATTGCTTCGACATATAGAGAAAAATTCAAAATTCTAGGGTATCCATCATGATGAACCGCCACAATAATCAAAATTCTAGGGTATCCATCATGATGAACCGCCACAATAATCAAAATTCTAGGGTATCCATCATGATGAACCGCCACAATAATCAAAATTCCATCATGATGCCACAATAATCAAAATTCTAGGGTATCCATCATGATGAACCGCCACAATAATCAAAATTCTAGGGTATCCATCATGATGAGGGTATCCATCATGATGAATCGCCACAATAATCAAAATTCTAGGGTATCCATCATGATGAACCGCCACAATAATCAAAATTCATCATGATGAACCGCCAGCAATCAAAATTCTAGGGTATCCATCATGATGAACCGCCACAATAATCAAATTCTAGGGTATCCATCATGATGAACCGCCACAATAATCAAAATTCTAGGGTATCCATCATGATGAACCGCCAATAATCAAAATTCTAGGGTATCCATCATGATGAACCGCCACAATAATCAAAATTCTAGGGTATCCATCATGATGAACCGCCACAATAATCAAAATTCTAGGGTATCCATCATGATGAACCGCCACAATAATCAAAATTCTAGGGTATCCATCATGATGAACCGCCACAATAATCAAAATTCTAGGGTATCCATCATGATGAACCGCCACAATAATCAAAATTCTAGGGTATCCATCATGATGAACCGCCACAATAATCAAAATTCTAGGGTATCCATCATGATGAACCGCCACAATAACCAAAATCCTCAGGAATTAAAATGATTCAACATCCCAGGCAATTAATATGAAAAGTCACAATTAATGATTTAAGATCTCAGGGCATCAATATCCCAGAGTGATAAATAACATGAACCATCCCAATAAAGGATTCAACATTCCAGGGTACAAACATGGCCATTTACAATGAATTAAATTATCATGAACGGTGACAATACATGATTCAACCTGTCAGGTAGCCTCTAGTATTGGACCCTAGCTCATACGGAGGGCCAATTACTGGCTGATGCAGCAAAAACATTTGCCCAGTTAGACCACAGCGGTTGACATCGAAAACGAGGCCCGGCAACGTCATGGGTCAATGGGTGTTTTAACATAACCGAGCTTAATCAATGAGGTAACATCAAATGACCTGAATATGGGCTGCCACAATCACAGAATCAAAATTTCAAAGCATTTAGTATCAACAATCAACATCAATGCTGCAAACTCTTAGTGTACAAAATATAGGTCAGAGTCTATGATTCAATATTGCAAGGTCTTAACATAAACAAGCACAATCAACTGAATGGTTGGACATATCTGTCTGTTAACATGAACAGTCACAATCAACGATTTACCTTTACATGATATTCCAATGAACCAACACAAAGAAAGATTCAACGTAACAGGGTATCGTCATGAACAGTCGTTTTCTATGATTCATATATTACATGGTGTTAACATGAACGTGATCAATGATATCATATCAAAACACGAACACGAACAACCATTCAACACCCCCCCGGTGGATACTTCATGTAAGAAAGCACGAGAGAGAATGGTATGAAGGGGTACATGTAACCCTAATCCTGCAACGTCAGAATGAACACCGTCAGAATGAAGATTGTCTTTTCTTCGAACTGACGCTTTACACCACAATGAAACACAATAAATTTTTCTCTGTACGACAGAATGCAGCGTCACAATGGATAATGAAAGACTCTCTCTGCCGGCACTTTGCACCGGCAGAATGGTAGGAAGGGGTACATGTAACCCTAATCCTGCAACGTCACAATGAACACCATCAGAATGAATATTGTCTTTCTTCAAACTGACGCCTTGTAACGTCACAATGAAATGCGTCAGAATGAACATGTCTTTCTTCAGAGCGTCACTTTGCAACGTCACAATCAAAGTCAATCCTGCTTACCAGCATCACAATATAACACAATCACCTTTTCCCTCTACGGCAGAATGGAACGTCACAATGGAAAATGAAAGACTCTGTCTCTTTCTGCTCGCGGGCACTTTGAACTGGCAGAATGAAAGGAAGGGTTGAGCCTAACCCTGTAACGTCACAATGAAGTCCGTCAGAATGAAGATGTCTTTCTTGAGAGCGACACTTTGCAACGTCACAATCAAAGCCAATCCTGCTTTCTAATTGGAGTTATACAAGTTTTGTACCTGTTTTGTCGGTAAGGCGAAATGGAATGACACAATGAAAAATTTAAGACCATATTTTTTCGAACTGACGCTGCAACGTCACAATGAAACACAGTCACTTTACCTCTTTACGGCAGAAAGCAGCGGCACAATGGAAGATCAGAGAATTTTCTTCTGCCGACACTTTGAACCGGCAGAATGTAACCCTGTAACGTCACAATGAAGTGCGTCAGAATGAACATGTCTTTCTTCAGAGCGTCACTTTGCAACGTCACAATCAAAGTCAATCCTGCTTAGCAGGATCACAATATAACACAATCACTTGTTCCCTCTACGGCAGAATTGAACGGCACAATGGAAAATGAAAGAATCTGCCGGCACTTTGAACCGGCAGAATGGAAGGAACGGGTGAGCCTAACCCTGTAACGTCACAATGAAGTGCGTCAGAACGAAGATGTCTTTCTTGAGAGCGTCACTTTGCAATGTCACAATCAAAGCCAATCCTGCTTTCTAATTGGAGATAGTTGCTAAATAATTAGCTATTACGCTATACAAGGTACCTGTTTTGTCGGTACGGCAGAATGGAACGACACAATGAAAAATTTAAGACCATATTTTTTCGAACCGACGCTGCAACGTCACAATGAAACACAGTCACTTTACCTCTTTACGGCAGAATGCAGCGGCACAATGGAAAATCAGAGAATTTTCTTCTGCCGACACTTTGAACCGGCAGAATGGAAGAAAGGGTGAGCCTAACCCTGTAATCAAAGTCAATCCTGCTTAGCAGCATCACAATATAACAATCACTTCTTCCCTCTACGGCAGAATGGAACGGCACAATGGAAAATGAAAGACTTTCTTTCTGCCAGCACTTTGAAGCGACAGAATGGAAGGAAGGGTTGAGCCTAGCCCTGTAACGTCACAATAAAGTTCGTCAGAATGAAGATGTCTTTCTTGAGAGCGTCACTTTGCAACATCACAATTAAAGCTAATCCTGCTTTCTAATTGGAGTTAGTTGCTAAATAATTAGCTATTACGCTATACAAGGTACCTGTTTAGAAAGTTAGCGTTGACACATATTTGTTTCAAATGAAGCTTTCTCCGCATTGTTACAGTGCAGGCCTTGCATTTTCGAAATCAGACCACGCTGATTGACAGGCCTGTTTACAGGTGATCACAGGGCTGATTTATTCTTAATTGGGCTAATTTCAATATAAAAGAATATCCACAGTAAGCCTTTACCAGGCTGATGAATAGGCCCTGTCTCAAGTACTGACCGGGCCTATCACGGGGCCTCGCCTGATCAGCCCCGTCAAAAAGCAAGGCTTGCAGTGTCATGCATGTACTTCATAAGTAGTCGGTAGGTGCCTATAAATAAGGCATACTTGTTGCTTGCTAAAATGTTATCAGCACTTTATTAGTAATTGGGGGTCTCTCCCTTTTGAGTGTAAAATTGTACTATTACATGAATCCAATCAATGTCTACATGTAATTAGTATATAGTGTTGTTCCCCTTGTATTCTGATTATCTGCTCTTCATTCGACTTCACATACATTCCTCCCTAACACCGCTTTGACACTTGACACTCGACTTCACATACATTCCTCCCTAACACCGCTTTGACACTCGACTTCACGTACATTCCTCCCTAACACCGCTTTGACATTCGACTCCACGTACATTTTTCCATAATATCGCTCTGACACTACACTTCAGATATATTCCTTCCTAACAGTGCTTTGAAACTTAACTTCAAGCACACTCATGCCGAACACCCAGCTTCAACATTACCCTAGTAACGCTTTGGTGGAGAAATTATCTGACTTCTATAGCGGAAATGACCCTAAACCTGATAGTTATGAAGCATACCTAATCCTAAGTCCTAATCCCGCTTTGACACTCGACCTGACATACATTCCTCCCTAACACCGCTTTGACACTCGACTTCACATACATTCCTCCCTAACACCGCTTTGACAGTCGATTTCACATACGTTCCTCCCTAACACCGCTTTGACATTCGACTTCACATACATTCCTCCCTAACACCGCTTTGACACTCGACTTCACATACATTCCTCCCTAACACCGCTTTGACAGTCGACTTCACATACATTCCTCCCTAACACCGCTTTGACATTCGACTTCACATACATTCCTCCCTAACACCGCTTTGACACTTGACTTCACATACATTCCTCCCTAACACCGGTTTGACACTCGACTTCACATACATTCCTCCCTAACACTGGTTGACACTCGACTTCACGTACATTCCTCCCTAACACCGCTTTGACACTCGACTCCATGTATATTCCTCCCTAAAACCGATTTCACATTCAACTAAACATACCTTCCTCCCTTACACGGGTTGACACTTGACTTCACATGCATTCCTCAACACTGCTTTGACGCTGAACTAAACATACATTCCTCCCGAAGAATGCTTTGACATTCGACCTCGCGTACATTCCTCCCTAACAACATTACCCCAGTTACGCTTTCGTGGAGAAATTATCAGACTTCTATAGCTGAAATGACCCTGAACCTGATAGTTATGAAGCATACCTAACCCTAAGTCCTAATCCCGCTTTGACGCTGGACTTCACATACATTCCTCCCGAACACCACTTTGACAATCAACACATTACCCCAGTTACGCTTTGGTGGAGAAATTATCAGACTTCTATAGCTGAAATGACGCTGAACCTGCTAGTTATGAAGCATACCTAACCCTAAGTCCTAATCCCGCTTTGACGCTGGACTTCACACATACATTCCTCCCGAACACCACTTTGACAATCAACCTCACTTACATTCCTCCCTAACACCGCTTTGACAGTCGACTTCACATACATTCCACCCTGACACCGCTTTGACACTCGACTTCACATACATTCCTCCCTAACACCGCTTTGACACTCCACTTTACATACATTCCTCCCTAACACTGGTTGACACTCGACTTCACATACAATCCTTCCTAACACCGCTTTGACACCCAACTCCATGTACATTCCTCCCTAACACCGCTTTGACACTCGACTTCACGTACATTCCTCCCTAACAGCGCTTTGACAGTCGACTTCATGTACATTTCTCCCTAACTCCGCTTTCACACTCGACTTCATGTACATTCCTCCCTAACACCGCTTTGACATTCGACTCCACATACATTTTTCCCTAACACCGCTTTGACACTGCACTTCAGATATATTCCTTCCTAACAGTGCTTTGAAACTCAACTTCAAGGACACTCATGCCGAACACCTAGCTTCGACATTACCCTAGTTCGGCTTTGGTGGAGAAATTGTCTGACTTCTATAGCTGAAATGACCCTGAACCTGATAGTTATGAAGCATACCTAACCCTAAGTCCTAATCCCGCTTTGACGCTGGACTTCACATACATTCCTCCTGAACACCACTTTGACAATCAACTTCACTGACATTCCTCTCTAACACCGCTTTGACAGTCGACTTCACATACATTCCACCCTAACACCGCTTTGACACTCGACTTCACATACATTCCTCCCTAACACCGCTTTGACACTCGACTTTACATACATTCCTCCCTAACACTGGTTGACACTCGACTTCACATACAATCCTCCCTAACACCGCTTTGACACTCGACTTGACGTACATTCCTCCCTAACAGCGCTTTGACAGTCGACTTCATGTACATTTCTCCCTAACTCCGCTTTCACACTCGACTTCACGTACATTCCTCCCTAACACCGCTTTGACATTCGACTCCACGTACATTTTTCCCTAACACCGCTTTGACACTGCACTTCAGATATATTCCTTCCTAACAGTGCTTTGAAACTCAACTTCAAGCACACTCATGCCGAACACCCAGTTACGCTTTGGTGGAGAAATTATCTGACTTCTATAGCTGAAATGACCCTAAACCTGATAGTTATGCAGCATACCTAACCCTAAGTCCTAATCCCGCTTTGACACTCGACCTGACATACATTCCTCCCTAACACCGCTTTGACACTCTACTTCACATACATTCCTCCCTAACACCGCTTTGACAGTCGACTTCACATACATTCCTCCCTAACACCGCTTGGACATTCGACTCTAAATAGCACAGGTACATCTTCTAATCATAAAAAACATGTGTACCAAGTTTCATAATCATTCAATGACAGCTGACAACTGCAGCAAACTGTGGTGTACAGATGTACATGTGCACTTCAGCCAAACGTAAAACTCTATCATTTGACATAATTTGGAGAAAAATTAATATTTCATTCTCTAATCATAAACATGTGTACCAAGTTTTGTAATCATTCAATGAGAGCTGACAACTGCAGCAAACTTACCATGTACATGTACATGTATACATTTAGAGGCTTACATGTACAATTCACCTAAACAGAAAACTCTATCATTTGTCATAATTTGGAGAAAAATTAATATTTCATCTCAAAAATAGCACAGGTACATCCTCTAATCATAAGAAACATGTGTACCAAGTTTCATAATCATCCAATGACAGCTGACAACTGCAACAAACTTTCCAAGTACAGATGTACATGTGCACTTCAGCTAAACGCAAAACTCTATCATAGGGATTTTAACATTGGAGCACCCCATGGGTAGAACCCCCAGGTGGTATACCCACCCCCCATATTTTTTTTTTTTAAATATCTTTTCCTAGATTTTTTTTGAATTTGCTAAACCAAAAACCTTATCATTTCCAGGCAGGGGACACCAACACCGACACTGACAACCGACGACGACATCCTCTCCCCCCCACTCACAATATCTCCCCATTACGCCGACAATAGCAGTTCTTGGAAAGATTTACATTGAACTGTCAAACACCGTAACGCCGTTTCTATGAAGAGATACATTACCGTAGTAGTATAGGCCGACAGGCAAACTGATTTACCACTCTCAGCCCCGACCACCGACCCCTTATGAAAATGTTTCAAATGCGCGGCGTTGTATAAAAGACACTCTTCGCCAATTTCGTGATCCTTACATGGAAGATGGACCCATTGGACCCATTTTTCAATCGATGTCAAATCCTCCTGTTTGTATATGTATGTAACATTGACACATTTTGTGTGTAAAAATACACAAAACAAAATTAACAAAGAGTACGGTCAGTCTGCCACTTCATTCTTCCGATCACAGAAATCCTTGTATTTTAAATACTTGATACAGTGACATTGTGCCGTGCACCAAAAAAAGAAAGAAGAGAAATTCTTCTAGTTTTTATATTTTAAATAGTTGATAAGTTGGAAAAGTTGAATTGGGGCATTCTGCCGTGATAAAAAAAAAGAATGTAATGAAATAGTTGATCAGTTGAGAAAGTTTAATTGAGACATTCTGCCGTGATAAAAAAAAAAAACGAGTACAAGGCCATAATTTTCATTGTGCCATTCTGCCGTCTCCCCAAATAAGGGAGAATACGGTCATTCTGCCGCTTCATTCTGCCGGCCACAGTAATAGTCCTATTTGTAAATACTTGATAAATTGAGAGAGCTTCATTGTGCCATAGTGCCGTCGCCAAAATAAAAGAGAAGGCCTACACGGCCACGATTTTCATTCTGCCATCCTGCCGTCTCCCCAAAAAAGACAGCATAGGGCCATTCTGTCGCTTCATTCTGCCGGTCACAGAAATACTCCTGTTTCAATATCCATGTATCACGGCTCCAACCACCACCACCCACCCACCCTATTTAAGTTGAATGCCATTGGCGTAAACGCCAATAAGGAGAGGATATCTCTCTCGTGCTTTCTTACATGAAGTATGGACCCGAACTTGTCAGATCGGCGACAATTTTCTACATGGCGAAGCTGCCATTTTGTTTGCTGGCGTCCTAGTCAACCTATTGTGTCGACTGGTTTAAGTGAGGCTCCCTACGATCTAGTATGGCTGACGACGATGCTAGTTCTCCTCATGTGCTTAGTGATCCTGAGGAAGAGGATGAAAATGAATCCCATACACTTGATCCCTCCGAGCCAATTATTAGTGAGCTTCTCTGCTACATGGTGGATAAACTCGATATCATGCCTGTCGACACCGTGGTAAAACTCTGTGAAGACGTAATACTGACGTGGAGGCTCAGGAAGCTAAAGACCTTCTATCCAAATGCTGTCACCATCTGCTGACTACACGATGTCGGAAGAGAAATGGACCAAATAAAAAGGTCAATACGTTACAAGACATTGCCAAAATGTTGCAGGAATTGAACCCTGTAGATGTGCCTTGTTTCGTTGCCAAAAAGCTCAGCAGATTACCACCAGTGTCCACAAACCATATTGACGTGACGACGCTGATGCGTGAAATCAACGGTTTGAAAATGCAAATGTCAGATGTTACCGATTTTGTCCGAGAATTAAATGGTCTGAAGAAGCAAATGTCGGACGTGACCAACAAGATCGACTCTATAGGCAATGCGCAGGCAACTGTACACAAGAAATTGGATAAATTAACCCAAAAGTGCCAGCAAAGCCCCACAAGTGTACATGCTGCAAAATCTGGTGGTGCTGGGAACCCCTCTGCCAGTTCTTCGAGTGGCCCTCCAGTTAGTGTAAATAATGGTTCTTCTAGTTCTGGAAATACAGTTGCAGCCACAAATGAAGATTCGCCAGGTACTGCTCTCGACGTCAGTGCCAATAACGTGAGTAATGGTGAATCTCCCAGGTTAAATAATTCCCCGCATAATACAGTAGTGAACCGAGATGTTCTTATTCGTCCTGATCATCCGATCCTCTTGTCCCGTGAGTCGACGGAGAAAGGCACTCCCTTGTACTCCAGTGTGTTGACGAAATCTAATGACAAGTTCACGACTGTTTCACGATCAAAATCCAAGAATAAATTTGATCTCCGTGGGGTCCGGTCTTACCCTCCTGTTGAAATCTTCGTCACCCGTCTGGACCCTGATACGCGAGTTGACGACATTCGCAAATATGTTAAACAGAAATCAGGACTTGACGTAGAGTGTGAGCAGTTGCCTACCAAGTACGACTCTTATGCGTCTTTCTGGCTACGTGTGAGTGGTCGTCACTCCCGAACTCTCTTGAGCAAAACTTACTGGCCCGAGGAAGTACTTGCCCGTAAGTATTACAGGCGGCGACAGCAAGAGGATTACGGTTCAGAGAGGGACTCCCGTTCTGTTTCGAATCGCGGCCCTTTGCGGAACCACGACTCCTACAGATCACGTTGGTACAGCGAGGATGATGAGTGTGATTATACGTGAATACATATCTCTAACTTTCACTATGGAACTACAGATTACATCATTCAACTGTCGGTCACTGAAAACGTCTATACCAGAGGTGAAGGCACTTTGTGACATTAGTGACATTTGTTTACTACAAGAGACATGGCTGCAAAAAAATGAACTGGGTTTACTAAACTCCATTAACTGTGATTTTTATGGTCGTGGTGTATCTGCAATTGATGATACTGTTTTAATCAGAGGTCGGCCGTATGGCGGTCTGGCTATACTTTGGAAAAAATCCTTTGGTACTGGAGTAAATTTTATTGATTACAATGATACCAGGTTAATTGGAATCCGCATGGAGTCTGCCCACTCCAAACTTCTTATTATTTGTATATACATGCCTACTGACTGTGCGGATAACCTAGAGTATTACCTCGATTATCTTGGTAAGATAAGGGCTATCATTGAAGAGTCTGATATTCCTAATGTTCTTGTTGTTGGTGATTGGAACGCTCACCCATCGCGTATGTTTGGTACTGAGCTTATTAATTTTTGTACTGAGTATAACTTGTTTGTATCTGATATTGAGCGTCTGCCAGATGATACATATACTTATATAAGTGACGCCCATTTATCTACGTCATGGTTGGATCACTGTGTGTCGTCTAACAATGTTAATCTGTCAATCCGATCTATCGAAGTACTATATGACGTTATTACGTCCGATCATCGACCTTTGTACATTTCTATTAGCTGGGATATATTACCGACCTTAGAGAAATGTACCAGTACAACACGTAGTTATGTAACTGATTGGAATAAATTGACGGCCAATGATATTTCTATGTATACTGAAGCTGCTCAGCAGCGCCTAAGCAAATTATCTATTCCAGTATATGCTGTATTGTGTGATGAAACTGATTGTGGTGATCTGTATCATGAGGAAATCTGTAAATATTATAATTCTATTGTGTATGCACTGTCATCTGCGGCCACCGAGACAATATCAAAAGTTAAAGTCAATAAGGATCATATTGTTCCAGGTTGGAACGACTGTGTCTCGGATTTACATGCCCATGCAAGAACCAGCTTTCTTCTATGGAGAGAACATGGTAGCCCACGTAGCGGGCCTATTGCTGATTACATGCACCGTACCAGAAGACAGTTTAAATACGCTTTGCGAGGCTGTAGAAAAGAAGAAGATAACATTCGCGCGGACAAGATGGCACAAGCTTTCTCAGATAGCTCGTCCGAAGACTTTTGGAAAGAGGTTAAAACATCCAATTCTAATTTTATGTCTTTACCTTGTCGTATCGACGATGCTGAAGGCGAAACCAGCATAGCCAACTTGTGGAAGGACAAATTCTGTAGCACCCTCAATAGCGTTACTACCGAAACTGTAAAGATTGAGGTGTTAGATGCCCTGACTCAGTTTAAGAATGAATCTATGATTGGGCCTACCTGACAATCTTTGTTCCATCGTGCGTGGCATGAAGTGCAATAAGTCGCCCGGTTTTGACGGACTGTCAGCTGAACATTTGAAACATGCCCCCGATGCCCTATATATCCATCTGTCGCTATGTTTGAACGCTATGCTCTTCCATGGATGCCTCCCAAAAGAAATGACGTTTGTTATTATTAATCCTATTGTTAAAAATAAATCTGGTGATATAACTGAATCTGACAACTACAGACCTATTGCGGTTGCCACTGTTCTCTCAAAAGTTGTTGAACTGTTTATATTACAAAAATGTGAAGAACAATTGTTTAGCTCTGATTTTCAGTTTGGTTTTAAATCTGGGCATTCTACTGACCAATGTATTTATGTTCTTAAGGAAGTTGTTAATTTTTATCGTACCAATGGAAGCCCTGTATTTTTGTGTTTTTTGGATGCTAGTAAGGCTTTTGATAGAATTAACCATTGGACGCTTTTGAAAAAGCTAATAGATCGCAATCTGCCCATGTGTTTTATTAACATTTTGTTTATATGGTGTAACATACAGTAATTTGCGGTTAGGTGGGGGTCCACACTCTCTACGTTTTTTTATGGTTACAAATGGTGTCCGACAAGGGGGGATTTTATCTCCTTGTCTTTTTGCTATTTATTTACATGATCTTGATATGTCATTATCCAAGGCTGGAGTTGGGTGCAATATCTCTGGTTTGTTCATCAATCATTTGTTATACGCGGATGATATGTGTCTGATATGCCCTTCTGCCAAAGCTCTACAAACACTATTAGACTACTGCTCTGTATATGCCGAGTCCCATGATATAATATATAATACTAAGAAGACTGTTTGCATGGTTTTAACACCTAGACGCTATGGAGACTTTAGGCCTCCTGTAGTTAAGTTATGTGGAACGTTTTTGCAATATGTCGACCGCTACAACTACCTGGGTCATATTATAACCTGTGATCTTTTGGACAATGCGGATATGGAATCTCAGAGGAGAAAACTATGTGTTCGTGCCAATGTATTACTTAGAAAATTCCATGCCTGTACGCCCGCCGTTAAGAAAACTCTTTTTAAAGCATACTGTTGCAACATTTATTGCTGTCAACTTTGGAATACGTATTCTAAGACTGTACTCAATGGTATCAGGGTTATGTATAACAATACCTTTAGATGGCTGTTGCATTACAGATATAGTTGTAGTGCCAGTGCAATGTTTGCTATCAACAGTATTACGTCGTTTGGTGAACTGATGAGGAAGGCAGTGTATTCATTTAAAACTAGAATTGACTCGAGTGACAACCTGTTATTATATACCATACGCAACTCTGATCTTCAGGTTAAATCTGTGTTGCTTGCTAAATGGCAAGAACTTTTGTACACCTTTAAGTAGTGCTTATTAGCACTACACACTTACTACAGTTATTTCTTTGTACATATGGACTTCTGTCTGAAATAAAAAGTTATTATTATTATTATTATTATTATATGTGTTGTATCTCAGGTACGCTTTTATTGTACCTGTTTATGTGGCAACTTGGATGATATGACCACACGGCCCCTAGCACCGGCATAAGCGGTATTAGATACAAATCTAGAGAGCTATGATGGAAATGCTGTGACAACTCGTATATTGGTAATTGGTGAGCTGTATCGTCGTCAGATGAAAATGACGGCATTTAACACAAAAGACTAATCTGTAAGGCCCGATGTGGATAACAACTTCTTTTGCTCCACAGTAATAAAGAAGTTGTTATCCGTAGAATAGCCTTGTGTTGTAATTATAGATGGCTGATTATTGCATGTATACCTGCTGTCATAACACAGATACGAGATAACACATTTGCGGGCTATTGATGTTTGTGGCTTATGGATAACGTGAATTCAGTGTAATCCTCTCAATTGCATACACTAGGTCCAAGATGATTTTATACATTCATTCAGACTATCACTAACATAGACAGATATGGTGTAGTGTGCAATTTGGTTGGTTACACTGTATCTATATTGTTCAGATATCTGTATCAGTCCCTGATACCTACACGTGCAGTCGCCTAGACCGCGTCATCATGGCCAGTCAGCTATTTCTCCACTAAAGGACTCAACCACTCAGAATCAAGTATGCCCCGGCCTAGCTAAGATTCATAGCGTCTCCCTTCCCTCAACGTTATGCCGACGACAAATACATTTCCCTGGTGGTAACTCGAACATCTCCATGGCGCACATATTATTACCTTTGCGCCCTATTGGACCTTCATTAACTTGAGAACATGGGCGCCATGAATAAAAATACCATAATCGATGTTGTGATCATCATCCCCTGTATACACGGGGTCAATAATGACGGAAATGCCCATCTTCTTGATCCTCGATTTCAGGTGATTTTGAGGCTCATAGGGATAATTTTAACGACTGTAATTCATATATGACCAACGAAAGGCCAGCTAGTCTGCCATTTCTGTATTTTTATTCATGGCGGCCCATTTTCTCAAGTTAATGAAGGTCCAATAGGGCGCAAAGGTAATAATTAGTGCGCCATGGAGATGTTCGAGTTACCACCAGGGAAATGTATTTGTCGTCGGCATAGCGTTGAGGGAAGGGAGACGCTATGAATGACGACGTGATTATTGGTAAAGAGTAGTCGACCATGAATTACCACGTGAGAGTTTAATCTATTCAGAGAAGGATTTAGAGTAACATTCTAATCGTCACATCAATGCATATGCATACAATCAATTAAATACATGGATGTTAGCGAGAGGATAATTATAGAGGTAACTCAGTATTGGTTTTAAAGATCACAACGTACATGCGCGATCTGGTTTAATCATTTTAAGACGCATACAATTAATTAAACATATTAGCGATGCATCATCGACTTCATCAAACCAAAAATAAGATTATATATTTAACGTAGAGTATAATTGTAAGACGACGTCTAACCATAATCATTATGGATATAGGGGAAACAAATGAAGCATCTCTAATGTTGCTGTAATATGAGAAACATTGAGCAGGACAGATCAAATAACTTCATTTAGCAAGTGATAATATGTCATTTCAAAAAAATAAACATTAAACTATAGCTTCCATCATAAATCTTTCTCATAAAATCTACTCCTTTTATAGCTTTCGACTTTATAAAGCTTTACAAACTACGTAATTATGGCGGCGGGGGCTTCGAAGGCGAAGTATAGCACGCGTCCTTTGCGGAGATGATATATGAGTGAGTGAATATGATTTAACGTCGCTTTCAACTATATTTCAGTCCTATCACGACGTTGGATCCTATTCCTTTTCACACCCGGGAACCACACGGGTGGAGTCCTACTCCTTTTCACACACGGGACCCCCACGGGTGCCTCAGTTAGTCGCCTCTTAGGACAAGCTCTCTGAGGAACTGAGGCCTATTCTTACCATGACCTGCAATGTGCACAATGACATCGCAGGTCAATCCCCGGAAGCCCCACGGGGCGATGATATATGATACTCATATCTCGGATGACACTATTACTCTATTTCTTCATCGGAATCATTGACCGTCCATGCAGGAGTCATAGACGCCCATTTCCAAACTTGACCGAGATAAGCCTGCTATTGGAAGGTAACTCTACTAAAGGGAGATAACCATACTAAAGAGAGGTAACTCTACTTGAAAGTTCATAGCGAAAAAGAGAAGTTCAAAATATTCTCTTTCTAAAAAATTACTTCAACTACATCGGTACAGCGATGGTTGGACATTCGCGAAAATAAGCTATCTCCCGTTATCTTCCTCCATTGAATAGTATCCTGACAATGACCTGTGTAACGAATATATGGAGGGATCTAGGCAGTAAACCACAACGCCACTGAAGAGGAAACGTTTATGGTACGACGAAAGGTTATCCGAAAATGAAAAAGCTAACTTGAACGATCGGAAACTTGCCTATTACAATGTTCATCGATGCAAAAAAAACAGCTGGAAACAGTTTTGGATATGGATACACCATTCATTCCATCAAAATTTCGAGGACATATCAATAAATTCGAACCACAAACTCAGAAGGATACTAAGAACGAAATATCCATAAGTCGATTTGAGCAAAAATACAACTTCTTGAAGATAAAAACCAAAGATATGTCTCATAATACTCGCGTATAGACGAAGACATGATTAACACCATTTCCAGGCAGAACACTGGAGACAAAACGAAACTACTGGAAATATGGATGAGAGGTACAGGCTGACAAGAAGAATATCTCAATATATATGGTTCAAAAAGGACGAATAGCTAAGATCGTTACCATTACAAAACACCCAGCCATTATATTCCGAAATCGCACAGAGGACCCCGTCAACCAACCAAAGAGAAATACGACACGAAAATGTACAAGAGGAGTGGACACGCGAGTTCCCCTGCGAAACAGAATAGAAAATCGCAGACCAAATTAAGCTGCTCCCGTGAACCATACACAGTGGAATGGTAGATTTCTGTCCGATCGAAAGGCGGACATTCGATGGAAAAAAATCAATGAGGCCACATATAATCGCCGTACAAAAACCAACAATTGGAGAGAACGTTCTACACATGAGAATGGTAATGGTCTTTATCAACAATCCTATAGAAATGCAAATGTATGCCGAAGTAATACAGACAATCATTTTTCTAGACCAACGCCAGCCCCGATATCGGGGGGGAGGGGGTGGGCGACTCAAACAGAACAATGCAAATTACTCAAGGTAATTAATCTTTGTTAAAATAAATCACTACTCTGATATGTTATGTCTGAAGTTCACACCAACTCCATCAAAAAATTATTCTGAGCTGGATAAAGATAGTCTGGAGTTTAGCAGAAATCCCAGACTATGCTAATTTCATCACCAATCCGTAGCACCAGATTCACACAATATACCTCTCGATCATAACAATTCTCACAGGGAACCGCCTACAGAAAGGGACAGACATTTAAACCAGTTTTTGGACAATCTAGGTAGACAACCACTTCGTAGGAAAATAATCTAGAGGTCAAACGGCGAAAAGCACTCCAAAACTTACAAAACAGTACAAATATCATTATTAAGGAAGCCGATAAGGGAAGTTATGTGATTATAATGGATTATGATTATTATCAGAACAAAATTATTGTATTGCTTCTCGATAAATCCCTAATTATTAAAACAGCAGTCGAACATCAGAAAGCTGAATATGTTACTGTTTTACGGCCAGGAGATGTCAATTTCAGGTCTATCGTGTGAGGCATGCCTCACACATAGAATAGGTAAACTGGTACACATACTTTTGAAAACATAAACGGAACATATCAGCAGTTATGTAAGAGATGACTCAGATTTCCTTAACTTTACCCTCAGATACTATACTTGTTAGGTTTAATTGACGTCACGTCACTTTCTAACAACATACTGCATGAGTCAGGAAAACCAAAATGGCTCCCACGTAGGATACAATGAATTTAGCGTACCTAGAAAAAAAATTATGCGATGCCGTGGGTAACAAATATGGCCCACAAGAAAGTACAGCTTTCAAAAACGTATGGAAAAGATATTTGGGCGATTGTTTCCTCTAATGGCAGGAACGTAAAGGTGATATACAAACTATATATAATATTTTGCAAGCGCTGCATCCGAATATCAAATTTATCATGGAAAGCAGCAGAAATAGTTTACCCTTTCTCGATATTTTCTTAACTAAAAACGAAAACGAACTAATCACTGATTTGTATCATTAACCCACCGATATACTAAGATCAGATTAAGATAAGTATTTCGTGTAACCTTGACCGTCGTATTTGCACCATTGTAACAGAACCGAACGTAAGGGAAAAGAGGCTTAGTGGAAAAAGATTTAGCGGGTAGGCGTTTTCCGAAAGAGATTATCAAGACAGGTCTGAATAAAGACAAGTCACAAGACATTACATTTTTAAGAACTCCGAAACCGAAGTCAACGAACAAAAGCATGGCGTTAGTGACCACATATAATCCACATAGCGCGGACATATATTCCAAGGTGATTCTAGGAATGTCATTTTAAAACAACATATCTTAGAGCTCGAGTACGAGTGCGTAAACAACAAATACTGACTGCCTCTTTAAGAAATGTGTCTGTAAGCAAACATATCCACACATCCGGCAAAGATAAGCTCGAAATATTGCCATTCTACAAGATTACTTTAACTACATCGGTACAGTGATCGTTGGACATTCGCGAAAATGAGTTTATCTCCCGCTATGTTCCGTCATTGAAAAGATACTGTATATCCTATTTAACAAGATTATGCTGTGATTAGATTATCATTTCCGTACTGCCGAGCGGAAATCTACGAAGGAACCCGATTACTGCCACCGGAGGTCAACGAGAATGAGCCTATTAACGGGACAAAACTTGTTACTTGAAACTTGTCTCGGAAATTGTTGCTAACAGAGTAAGATGTAAACAATATTGCCCGTACATATTGTACCCTTGTATTAAACCAAAACGCTCTTTGGAAAAGCCACCAGAAAAGCAGAAATGCGCATAAGAGTCCGATTGTTGGCAGTTTTTACTTTTTTCAAACCTCTCGTAATTTCAATATTAGAAAACAAAAATGATTTTTAAAATGTCCTTTGTCCGAGCTTGACCTTTGCCGGAAATGACATCGTCAGAAGTGAGACGTTCGCCGGAAGTGACAAGATCACCAGACGAGCAAGCATGGTTGCAATGGCGCCACTTCCGGCGTTGACAACAATTCCGGTGATGTCGTCACTCCCGGCAATGATCTCTCTTCTCCCAATGATGTCATCTCCTTGAAAGATCAAGCTGAAAAATGACTTTTCTTTTCCTAACACTGTCCAGATGATGGATAAATATATATAACATGCTAAACGTTTAGGCGAGGTATAACCAAGCCTTTTACAGTAGATGCATGGCGCCAAACAGTTAACAGACTTAAATAGGCATAGTAGTTCAGAAAAATAAAGCATTTAAAACCGTTCAGGGCAAGAGAAATAACACGACAGAACAGACGCCGGCTAGTTATTTCCAAAGGAACAAAAAGGCATAACGAATACCTACGTTAACATTAATACATCACGCTTTTAACTCCGTTAAGCTACGGAGTTCGTATTGCCAGAAGAGTTCACGTTTTTTCCCTACCAATCTTATTTCTGTTTTTTTTTACAATTTCAATGCCAAAGGTTTTTGACAATCTCAATATTTTTGTGCTATAAACTTTCACTTCCTTAATAGCATGGTTATCTGAATTTAGTAGTTACCTTCCCTTAGAAACCCTTACCAAACATCCCTATTGGATTCTATAGAAATATTTGTTTATATTACGGCATATTTCAATGTAGTCAACAAATGAAATTCATTTAAAAATATTACATTTTACAACTTTACCCATCATTTTTAGCAATCAATGTATAAGCCCATTGTCATTTTTTTATCAAACTCCATTGTAACTGGAGGATTTATAATGTGTGAATACCTGGATTCCCACGTTACATACTGGTAGTAGGCTTTCCATTGAGTATAACAACATGTCTGTTACCAGCATGGTTGTTTATTATTATTGTAACATCTTGTGACCTGATCGTTGAATGCCGGAGACAGTTGATGTTGATTCCAAAAGCTGAAAACAAAAGTTCGAACTGTTGGTGTTGATTTGTGGTTGTGTGTTTGTATTGGTGATTCAGGCATGATAATAAAACCACCATTCTGTTTGCTCAGATGTTTCTGATTTAATTTTCTTGCGACGCTCCCCAGTATGATCGTTATTCAGGGAATCCGACATTCAGTGGAAAGCCATCGCCCAGAAAGAAAGAATTTCGTGTCAATAATAATTGTCGTGTAACATTTTGACACCAAATTTCAAGCAGACCGGAACAGACTCACATTTCAAAATATATGGAGGTAACCGTGCTGTTCATTTGATACCGCAATGTCACTTTTCCAAAGATACAATTTCACAAGAGGTCTAATCTGTTTTCATTGAAATTCTGACGAGTAAACAATCGGCTAGACTATATTGAGACCCAGTAATGGGTGAGGTTAACCCCACCCCCGGATGTAACGTGTACGTAGCTGCACCGATTCCTTTAGCCACGCCAAGCAAATCTAGGGCCTTCACCAATTATCAATATATGAGTTGTCAGAGCATTTCCATCATATCTCTCTAGATTTGTATCTAATACTGCTTATGCCGGTGCTAGGGGCCGTGTGGTCATGTCATCCAAGTTGCCACATAAACAAGTACAATAAAAGCGTACCTGAGATACAACACATATCACGAATCGTTTGATTTTTGGTATGTGCTTTAGAATTGGTTAACCAGAGGACTATACTGTGAAGCCATGTGACTCTGTCAGTATGTCGGCACCTCTTCCCACTTCCCTGGCGATTATCCACAGCGAGAAGATCGTCTATATAGCGTTTGGTTAATGAGAAGAAACGGGCTTTGAATTGATCGGTTTCAAAAGCGCCTGCATATAGCCATATTCATAAGGGGACAGTTATAGGTCAGCCAACAAGTGTGCTCAATTAGTACGCACTGGAATGTCCCGCCCCCTGTACAGACCTTTCGGTCTTTGATACATGTTGGCATTGTGGGAAGTTGATGCAGGGTCGACATCGGACCTTACAGACTAGTCTTTTGTGTTAAATGCCGTCATTTTCATCTGACGACGATACAGCTCACAAATCCCAGTGTACGAGTTGTCACAGCGACACAGCTCACCAATTACCAATATACGAGTTGTCAGAGCATTTCCTTCATAGCTCTCTAGATTTGTATCTAATATTGCTTATGCAGATGCTAGGGGCCGTGTGATCATGTCATCTAAGTTGCCACATGGACAGGTACAATAAAAGCGTACCTGAGATACAACACATATCACGAATCGTTAAATTCTTGGTATGTGCTTTAGAATAGGTTAACCAGAAGACTATACTGTGAAGTCATGTGGCTCTGTCAGTATGTCGGCACCTCTTCCCACTTCCCTTATATGTGTTGTAATGCAAGAGTTGTGAAAAAATGACGACGTCTGGCGACTGAAAAGCAACCATATATGACTCTACAGGAAAGCACCCCAGGCACCTAATATTCAGACCCGAGAATACGGGGGATTCTCGGACGTAGCCTTAGTATCTCAGCCGCGCTTTTATTGCAATTGTTCATGTGGAGACTTTAAAGTATCCACACGGCCCCTAGCACCGGCTTCAGCGGAAATAGATACGCTAGCTCGGGAGCTGTGATGACAGATCAGCTCAATTAATCTGATGTTAATGGATGACCATCGTGGACGTCTGATGGAGTAAACACCTCAAGATGGGGTAACCTAGTAACTGCAAGAATACCCAGAGAAACTAACCTGTAATGCCCGACGTCGTACGGCTTATATTTCCCGCCAGAACAATAAACCTACATATATTTGTGGAGTGACATGTGGGCCTCGAGGACTAACATTCCACCAACAGAATCCTGCCATATACAGCGAATAAACTGAAGCGATATGCAATAGGTGGGAAACAGTAATGACGTTTGGCGACTGAAAAGCAACCATGTGACTCTACAGGAAATCATCCCTCGTCACCTAACATTCAGAACCGAGAATACGGTGGATTTTCGAACGTAGCCTTAGTATCTCAGCCGCGCTTTTATTGCAAGCTTAGATCATGCCATTTAAGAGCATACCGTGCAGTGAGAATTGTGTGTTGCACAAATATAGCATCTTGCTACGGACAGTGTCAATGTTCCTCCATGCTCTTGGTGCGTTTATCTATCTAAGTCATAAAGTTTTCGATAAATTATTCTCTTTTTACCATGTCATCACATCAACCGGCAATGTACATTAAAGGGAATAACGAATTCTGAACCTCTATTCACCTGCATCAATAAAACAAATCTGTTTAATCAGACTGAAGTTAATCAACAAAATGAATGATCTATGGGAACGTTTCGAAGTCTACATACAGGAATCAAACTTCAAAAGTGTCCGAGAACAGTGGCAAAAATAGCTTAGGGACTTTTGATTGTGACCTCTGATATCCCACCAAAGGGTTAACATTGGCGTCCGATTATCGATTGTTACTGGCCGCAAACTTTCGGCCGATTAATAATAAATGTGTTTACAGCTAGGCCAAAGGATTCGCCTCAAAGTATACCTTAGAACAATTAGTTAATTTTTCACGACCAGCAACTCCCAATGACAGTGAACGAGGGAACAAGAGACTCATTGGCGCTATTGGCCATGTCATCTAGAAATATTTCCATGCTTTTTTTTATACGGTATTCACCTTCCAATGAAGGTGAAACATTTGGTGAAAAGCCACTGTTGGAGTGCACATATGATAGTGGATAGGCACATATGATAGTGGATATGCACATATGATAGTGGATATGCACATATGATAGTTTTTATGTCAATATTTTTAGCTTGCCGACCATAAGTGTTGTCGGTCACCCATGTTTCGAATGCACATATGATAGTGGATATGCACATATGGTAGTTGTTTTGATTATGTCAACATCTTTAGCTTGTCGACCAGTTGGTGTTAGAAATTACAAGCGTCTAATCCGTCATCCATAATTCAGCCGTCGTCCATTAGAGAATATCCGCGTCCATAATCCAAAGACCTATTCCATATTCCATATAACAGTATTAGCACCAAATTCAAAAAGACAATCATAGTATACATAAACATAGGCTTGTTTCCTGCAAGAGAGAAGTGGTCAATAGTTTTCAATGATGCCGGCAAGACATCATGATGTTCCAAAAATATCAAATCCATATCGCTGATCAGTATTCTTAATCCATAATATTCGTTGTAAAGTCGTCATCTAAAGAATGATGTATCTCAGTCACGCTTTGATTGTTACTGTTCATATGAGTACCATGAGGATCTTGAAGTACATGGGTTCATACGGCCCCTAGCTCCGGGTTAAGCGGAATTAGACACAAGTTACGAAACGTAGCGCCATAGATCTTGCACGCTACGTTCGTATTTTTTATCAGCATGCGATATGTATCGCCAAATTTGAGAAACTTTGAGTGGAGGCGTTTGGTGGAATAGCCCTGTTTTATAAGTTTCTGTAACTCCCATGACTTACTGCATGACTTTTTGACACCAGTGAATGTTAGATACCCCCATTTGTTTCACTTTTGTCCTGTGATTTTTTAACCAGACCCCATAGATATCCAAAACGCAAGGTTTCAGGTTTCAATTCAAATCTGAAAGAAATTCGGTAAGCCGCTAAGACCTCAAAAATGTCTTCAATTTCTTCAAGTTGGAAGGAGAAATATGAGGAGGAGAATGACCGTTCAATGTTACACATAGTTAAAGGGGAACATTATTAAGTACTTCTACAAGAGCTATACACAACATATAGATGATTGTCGTCTGATTTCTCCTATTTCAACTGATTGAATCCATCTTAGTTATATGCTTAAAAATGGACAGAGTACACCTATAAGCAAAGTAACATCTATTGATATAATCATAGATGAGATCCATAATGCAATTTTCAGGAATATGGAAATGCAGTAAAGATAATATTTGAGCAATAAATAGACACATTTGTTGTTATGTCTGGAAGGAACGCATAATCGTTCTTATCAACATTCAAATGGTTTTCATTCATTTTCATTGACACCTCTCCTCCCCAGTCAAAGTATCCGAGAACACCATTTGCAGCTAATCCAATATTTGAATGTATGATTAAAGTGGATATCTGTAGCATTAAACAATATAATACAGAAATATCAAATGTGTGTTACAACGATTAATGATTGGTAGAATATCGAAACCTAACCCATGCTTTATGTTGACCTGAAGAGAGTAGAAGACAGACAACCTTCATTGATTAGAATAACAGACGATGAACTTGAGAATAGGCAAGAGAAATCTTACCACGAAGAGCTATAAGCATCCTCAGTCTACATGCCCCACTCAGCGTCGAAGTATTCCTTAGTATCACTGAAAATTCTGATCCTAAAATGCAGTATTTTACGACAGAAAGTAAGTTTTCCTGCTTTTGCTTCGACGTGAACATGGGAACGCCCCCTTAATCGCCTGTGTTATTTAGACAGAAGAAACCAGGGAATATATTTTTTGTCATTTAGAAAGTGATCGTATACCACTATTTTCGTTATTTTGGCATTACACTATCTTAGTATAGCACAGATTCTAGTGCAGACAATTGGTCGAGTCCCGAGCAGGATTCGAACCAGCGATCCCCAGATTAAGGCACCTGAAACACTTTTTAATCCAAAAATAACGAAAATACTGTTATACGATCTCTTTCTAAATGACAAAAAATATCTTTCTATGTATTCAACTATTGGAGCTGTGTCATTAAGACCATCAGAGCGGTACTGTAAGTTCGCTTTCACGACTACGGGTCTGCTACCTCCTATTTTTATGTATCTATGTTTGACCCTAGGGGTCAAATATTTGACCCGAAGTGTCAACCAGATACATATTGTAATGCTGAAGAAATTGGCCGGCTCAGAGTCTTGCTAACACAGTAGAGGTCTTACACGACAAGAAAGAGGTCTGAAACTTCCTTCTTAGAGTATCCATGTTTCTGTGTTTTTAATGTTCGTGCATAGTTTCAGGTCTGATATGTTCAAGTTATTTTTGTATTTATCTAATTTTATGCGTGTATTCGTTAATTTTCCAGTGGCACTACTTTCCTGCTCAAAATATGTTGTCTGCTAAACCACAGATTTTGAGAGGCGCATGTTGAGTGATTTTGTGGGGCTAACTCATTCTCATTAGAAAGCGTGTTCGGGCAGTAATTTAGTGTTAAATAATACCAGATTAGGGGATTTCATTTTATAAAACAGCGGGATATTTCGCTTTGCCTGTATTCATTAACATTTTCATGAAATATGTATGTTGAGTTACAGTTTAGAATTTTCGCCATTTAAGCTTACCCCTCAAGACCCGCTCCATTATCATTTTATGGTAACTTTCTAAAATCCAATGGTGGTCAAATTATTTACGTAATAATTTCCCTGTATTCAGAAATGTTTTCTTTGCATTCTGTTTCTGAAATATTCATCATGGAATGTTGCAAGCATTTTCCCTGATCTACACAGAGCTCTACTAATTGCATGCACCCAAACAAGGAAGAAAGAAATGTGACAGGGGAGATAACCAAAATAGAACTGTAATAGGCTGAGAAACGTATTGCAGGTCTACAGTTTAAATCTCCACAACCGTTTCTGCCCGTGAATTACTAATTACTCAGTTGGCTTTAATTATGCTTCATTTGTAACTTGTGAAATTTCCACATCTTGGAAATACCTATAAAACACTTGTAAACATTAGTTTGGTATCCATTTGTGGCTCTATTTTCTTCATTTTAAGGGTATGGACCTTATAGATCTACATTTGTAGTATACAGACTTTATTTCTGAATGATAGACTGAATATTAAGCCAATTTTTACTTGCTATATCATCTGAATAAATGTATGAAACAATTAAAAGATTTATAAGGTATGCCTGAAATGAATTTATCCAACTTGATAACGAAAGTAAATTGTATGGCAACAACAATAAATTGTATTACCATTATACAACAACAAAATGTGTCCTTGTCCGCTGATAGGTGGAAGGTATGAGGATGAATAATATGAGAACAGTGTACTGCATTCTTTCTTGGATCTGCACAAAAGCCCCAGCGAACCAAAAAACATGGGCAAAAGCCCCATCCGACATTGAGTTTCATGTCAGGGCTATAAGATCACAACTTTTTCCACAGTTACATGGATACTTTGTAAAAAAAATTGTATACCACCACCTTTCCTGCCCCCCCCCCCTCTTCGCCCATTACGTAGTAGAGTGAATTTCGCGTGTCCATCCGGCTGTCTTTGTGTCTGTCCATCTGTCCGTCCGAAATTTGTTTCCGGGCAATAACTTGAGAACTGCTTGTCAGATTCTTCTCAAATTTGGTATGCGATATACCATGCCATGAGGTGTCGCTTGGGAGTGCGTTTCATCCACTTGCGACTACAGGTAGCGCCACCTTGTGGTAAAATCTGATATTCGTTTCCGGCCAATAACTTTAGAACCACTTATCGGATTCTTCTCAGTTTTGCTAACCTTTACCGAAATATAGAATATCACAATGACTTCACTTTTCGGAGTTAGTTTCATTCTAGTTTATATGAAACTAATCTGTGGGACATCTGGATACATACACTTGCCATGAGATGTTGCTTGGGATTGCGATTTGCGCTAACAGGTGGCGCCACCTGGTGGCAAAATCCGAAATTCATTTCCAGGCGATAACTTGAGAACCGTTCATCAGATTCTTCTCAAACTTGATATGTATATACCATGAGCTGTCGCTTGTTATTGCGAATCACCCACTTGCACTGACAGGTGGTGCGACCTAGTGGCAAAATCCAAAATTTGTTTCCGGTCATTAACTTGAGAAACGTTCAATGTTTTCTTCTCAAATTTTTTATGTATATTATGTATCCACTTGCAACTACAGGTAGTGCCAAATCTGGTCTGATTCATTTTCGGGCAATAACTTGAGAACCACTTGTCGGATTGTTCTCAAATTTGGTATGCATATGCCATAAGATATCGCTTGGGATTGCGTTTCGCTCACTTACTCTAACAGGTGACGCTACCTGGTGGCCATATGTTTAGCCAGCAATGCATCTCGCCGTGTTTGAGACTGCCAACCTCAGCGTGTGACATTGAGACGGCCAAGTTAAAAACGGGACGGTTTTATTCTTTATTGGTAATATTTAATGCATATCCCCGAGACGGTGTGCTTTCCAAGGACAAAATAATTAAACAAAAACCCGTGGAAAAACAAACCCAAATGTGGCTGTTGTATTTGTTATGAATTGTTGGACGTCGACCCCGTGGAAATTCCTTTGAGTTGAAGAAATCCAAGGCATGAACTGGAAAATGAGGGTAATTACAACGCATATAGGGGAAGTGGGAAGAGGTGCCGACATACTGTTCCTAAAGGTTTTCTCAAATCATCTGACATGTGCGTAGATTTTTCAACACACTGTACCGTATGCAGTGTGTGGCATAAGTAAGCCACTGAAAATGTGGTCTCTCAGCTCTCTGCAAGTGTACTACGATATCATCCCCAAAACAAATCAATGTCTGCGCGGAGATTGGTTTTACTCTGCAAGAGAATTGCAAAGCAGCAAGATGTCAAAACGAACGAGGCCTATTATTGACAGATTTCTTCAGCAAGGAAAATGTAGAGTCATATATACGTCGGATTCTGACGGTGAGGAATCGAGGGATGACGATGAACCAACTGCCGGCCGATTTGGTTTTAGGTTTTACTAAACTTCATTAGCAACTATATTGAATCTGCATTAAATACAATAAAAGACAAAACCAGTGATATAGAATCTACACGTATGAATACAAATTAACAGACAAAATTAAAATTATAATGAAAAGTGAACAAATGTTAAACATAATTTAAAATTAAAACAATATATGATCACTCTTCTGGATTCTGGTTTGCGTGAGTGATCATTGCATTGACAATTTTGAGGAGAGTGATCAAAAGCTCTGCTTGAAAATTTAGGATAGTGATGGAGAGTGATCACTCCATTTTGTTTTATTTTTATACTGCATAAAATGACCTGAAAGTATGTAGAAAGAGGCTCAGAGATGTGCTCTCTGCATGGCCAGAAATGCCATAGAATGCATCTCAGAGCATCTAAACCTCTGGGGCTTCTGGGGCCTAAGCGGCCCTTAGACCCCAGCTTCGGCGGCCCCTTGACCCCGGCCTATTTGTCCTGTGATAGTACATAGGTGAGATGCCCTGTTTCCTGATTCTGGCTAAACTCCTGCTGGTAGCAAAATCCAAATTCATTTCCAGGCAATAACTTGAGAACCACTCATCGGATTCTTCTCAAATGTGATATATACCATGTCATGAGCTTGATATTGCGTTTCACCCACTTGTGCTTACAAGTGACACCAGTTATTTCCGGGAATATCCAGATCCAGAGGGTTGTTTTGGTTGAATTTCTTTCTCAAAGTTTCGCCAAAGATATGTAGTTGAACATTGAGTCAAAAAGTTGTTTTATGCGAATTGCATCGGTTTGCCAGAAAAGATGGCTATATTTGGTCTGAACAAAAGAAGAAAAAAAGGCAAAGAGCCTAAAACCAGCATCTGTTTTTTGTCTTTAAAACAAAGCTAGAAGCTAGATATTAATTTTATTACGCCCAATGGTTCAATCAGTGGTTCATGAAAAAGCGTATGCAAATGCTTTAACTCTTTAGGCCTACTATGCGTCCAAACTCCTACACTCATAAAACATCTTGATCTGGACTGTTAAGGGGCGAGGGGTTGTAGCACCTCTAGTGTCTCATTTTCTAAAAAATAGTTGCACAATGCTATGAATAATCAATATTATAACTTGAAAAGCTCTGTGAATATTCCATCATAGCTGAGCTCTGTTAATATTCCGGCATATATATATGCTAACATTTGGAAAAAATGACATCACAACAGTACTCTTGTATTTTTCTAGCTTTATCAAAATCTTTCTATAATACCTTGTTGGTGGAGGGGGAGACTACTTATCGGGATGGTAAAAAGAAGTGCTGATAATTTAGTTCAATTGAAATCAGCCCTGCTGCCAGCAATTCAGGGCAGTTATTATTTCCAGTCCTATCAAATCAGACTATTTGATGCAATTTCTGTATGCAAGGCCTGTTAGACATAGATACATACAATAGCCTATAGGCTCTAGTTGTGTTTTGTGGTTTTCTGACTAGAATCTGTGCTATCCTAAGCTAGTGTAATCCCAAAGTAACGAAAATACTGTCAGAAGAAATTTGGACAACTCTCTAATTTTTTACCCATATTTTGAATCTATTCCACGCAATTGTAGATGCCTTCACTCAAATTTTCTCAGATTTGGCGGTACATATCGATATATATGGCGTTACGTTTCGTAACTTGTCTAATTCGGCTAAACCCAGGGCTAGGGGCCGTATAAACCGATGTTCTTCACAACGAAAATCATGTGGATCAAAATTACTGATCAGCGATACGGATTTGATAGTTTGGGAACTTCAAGATGTCTTGCCTGAGTAGTATATAAAGAGCACATTGACCTTTGACCTTTAGTGCAACTTATGACGTCACTGGGGTCACTGGGTGCACAAGATGGCGGCTGATGTGGGATGGGACCAAGATGGCGGCTGATGTGGGATGGGACCAAGATGGCGGCTGATGTGGGATGGGACCAAGATGGCGGTTGATGTGGGATGGGACCAAGATGGCGGCTGATTCACTAGTGTATAAAGACCGATCTGAGTCTCGTTGAACATAGACGTTTTGGGCTCGAGCGGGGTTTCTCATGGGCCGATGGGATCGAGTGAGGTATCCATGTGAAGCCTAGGTGAGGGGGCTAGACTAGGGTGTCGTTTCCATTCTGCTGCGCAGGTCACGTGGGTTGTGACGTCACTTCCGGTTGGGGTGAATGGGGCGTGACCTTTGGTACATGTCTAGACTTGTTTGTGTGTGTTGATGTACTGGGGGTTTTTTTCCCCCACAATGGCGTTCACCTTCGGACGTGGTTTGGTGGGTCTGCGCAAGTGTGTGTGTGTGACGTCACTTCCGGTTTTCACTAAAACTACCTCCAAACCCAGAAGAGTTCCAACGTTCAACCCTCCGGGGTGTTTTCCCGGCGGGCCCCGGCGCCCCCCAGCGCGCCCCGGCCGCAGCGCGCGCGGGTTCTCCGGCCGCAACGCGCGCGTGCGTCATTCCCGGCAGTGCGCGCGCGCGCGGGACAAAAGGTCACCTCCAGGTCAGACGGTCCAATGTCCAATGAGACAATGTTGCGGCATCGATATAGTCAGAGCTTGAACCCCAAAAAGGGGATTGTAAATGAACCTGGGAAGGATGGGCAGGTCCATTTGAACCAATCAGCGGTCGAGAAAAAAGAGCCAATCAGCGGTCGAGAAAAAGAACCAATGAGCGGTCGAACAATCAGCCAATCGAATTGGGGTACTCACGGTGTGCTTTCGCTGACGTCCGCGCCTACATCTGGGTTCTTGTACACCCGGGTAATGTTTTTTTCTGGACATGGATGGGTTACCTTTGGCTCCATTCTAGGCCACTGATTGGCTAATACGGTGTTCAAAGCCAGTTTCATGCATTATGCTCATAGAACTTATAGTCATAAACTTAATCTATACGTGTTGGACGAGTCTCTTCACTCACCGTATACACGTACCTCAATGAAATGCCCGCTCCAAACCTAGACCAAAAACACGTCCTTGGTCTGTGGGCTGATTTCATTGGCTCTCTATTTTTACTATAGTGCTCTTGCATTCTAACCTTGATGGGTTACATTTTGGCCCCATTCTACACCACTGATTTCAGTTTGACTGAATCTCCACATTGGGCATTCATGCATTATGAATAAAACACACAACACAGGGTTTTTTGGTGAGATCTCATTTAGTTTTTTTATTCAGTAACAACAACAACGTGAGAACAACCACGTGAAAACTGAAGCCCAGAACAAGGGGCTTGTACATTGAAAGAACTGAAGCCCAGAACAGGGGGCTTGTACATTGAAAGAACTGAAGCCCAGAACAGGGGGGCTTGTAAACTGAAGCCCAGAACAGCGGGCGTGTGTACATTGAAAGAACTTAAGCCCAGAACGGGGCTTGTACATTGAAATGATGAGCGGCCCAGTCATATACGAGTACATCGCGGTCCTCGGCCTTGGGGTACTCGTCAAACATCTGTACGATGGTAGATAAGGGTCTTCCCCGGCATCGATGGTACAGGTAAAACAAGCAATATTGTCCGCACACGCTACTGGTCAGGCTTTGCAACGTTTCACTGTTCCAACACCACGTCTGTAATTTATCCATGAAGTCTGTTAAATCGGGATGGAGGGGTGGCAGGCCGTACGGGTCAAAGTAGTCGCCCTGCTGTTCTGTCAAGTACACGGCCACCCAATGTTCACCGGGCCGATCCATCGGGTCCGTGTTGAGAACGTAAGCAGCAGGATACATACGGTCTAATGGGAACACATCTCGGGCGAACACTCCTTGAAACACCATACGTGTCCCTGGGTCATTCTCCAGCACGGTGGTTATCTGGTCTGTATCCATGTTAGGTGGAGAAGTCACACAGCACGTTGCGCGCTTTGTCCACTTGAATGATGTTGTCAAACTCGGCGTAGCAGATCACATTGACGGTGCTCCGCAGGGCTCGTGCAAAGTGGATTTCCAACCGTAAATTGCTTTGCTTGGCGAGGGCCAGCTGATGGTCGTTCTCTAAGGTGGGGGTCAGATCGAAACAGAACAACGTGTATCCGTTCCCGTAGTCCTCCCGACTGATCATATTCCCTTCGTCCTGGTTTATTTGACCGGTGGCTGTAAACAGGCTCTGATAGGCTCGAATGAAATTCCTCCGCCCAAAGTTCGGGGTTAAGGCCGTGGCTGGCACCTGTTGTCCATCCACATGCAGGGCCACAAAATTGATGCCGAAATGTTTAAAGTCAAACGGATTCTCTGGGTAGGCTCCGCTGAAACTGGTATTTTCCACACAGGCCAGGATCAATCGCTTGGGTAGTTCCCCCAGGAACAGGTTTTCTTTGTTGGCGCCATATTTCCAGCAGGCACAGAGAACACTTTGGTTTGTACACGTCGGATAGGGTACTGGGCTGGTTTTGTTTCCAAGGCTTTCATGTGTCCCAATTGAACGGCTGGATTCGCTTTCACTTTTCGGACATACAGGACTGCGTCTTGGATAACAATCTTATAGTCAGCTGCATGCCCCTCTACGTTAGTGGCCATCAAGGCGAAGGTCGGAGGCGCCCGTATCAGTCGGATTTTGATGGGGATCTTGTTCAACAGGTACCGGTCTTGCATGAACATGTCTGCGTGCAGTCGACCTATGAGATCCACCGAGACGCCGTTCGCGGTCAAAGCCTTCCGTTTGCTATATCCCGTATTGTCGTTCTCTGTGCCCATGTGCTCGGCTCTGTCCTGGTAGAATAAAGCGGCTGTCAGTTGAGATTTTTTAGCCTCTCGTCCATGCGACAACAGCGTCTCGATGTAGGCTCGATAGGGTACGTGTTGGTCGAGTCACTGATGAGTTTGTCGCTGAGAAATATATCCACCTGTTGAAACATCGAGTGCAGCCAGAGATTCGTCGGGCCCACCGTTGCTTGGTCGGCGATTCTGGTGCCATCTCCATTGACGATCTTGGCTTTCACATACAAGTATGTTTGGGCTAAATCCACATAGGCCGTATCCGCATTACTGATGGTGAACTCGATGGGCCCTGTTGCATTGATGCTGGACAGCGGGAGATGCTCCACCCATAATCCTTGTTCGGCACTGGTCTGTGTGGGCGGGACGGTCCACAAATCAAATTCACTGTTGGTGGAGGGGCAGGACTCGGCGTGGATCAAGGCCATGTTTTAAGAAAAGATATCCTTTGTCTTCTTCGATGTGCGTCGTCGCTGGGTCGGTCGTCGACTGGTGCGTGGTCTCGGTGGGGCAGCTCTTTATTCCCTACGGTGCGTTGTGCTTTGGCCACCAAGACGCCTCCCGCTTCTTTGGCCCGCCGTTTCAAGGCTTCTTTGGGTGCCGTACCCCCCAAGACATCACCGGCGACTTGCAGTCCACTGCGTACCGCTTATTTGCCGATTGCTTTCACCCCACGCGTCACCAAGGGCAGGAACGTTTTGACGATGCTCCCGAGTATGTTCCCCAGTCCATGTCCACGTTGCATGCGTGCACCACTAAACACCGGAAAGCCACCCTCGGCCTGTTGGGCATAATAGTCCATATAGCTGCGTGCATCGCACTCGTAAGGCACCTTCATTATACAAAGTGGGGAGTACGTGCTTGTCGAAAATGAAGTGTCACCACCACTTTCCCGCGTTCGAATGCCACCGGTCGTCCCGTGTCATCTCTTATATCCACCGTGATCGTGTTGATGTGGGTTTGTCGTACGGGCAGGTAGAGCATGTGGGTGAAACTGTGGGTGACTTGATCGCCATACAACTTTTTAATGGGGACCACCCGTACCAGAGGTGTGTTGATATCGCCCACAATATGGCTGTCCACCACGTCCGAGTAGACGTAGAGTCCGTACATACCCGACTTCATATCCATCGGGATCTCGCCTTGGTGGGCGGTGGGACCAGCGAACGTCCGTAGATCGAAGCCCAGCATTTGCTGTAGGATAGGACTCAGTACGACACTCGCGTTGGCGGTGACGATAAGCTCTGCCTTGTCGATGTGTGCGTTGTAATCGAAGTTCACGTGATTCTTGAAGGGATAGGCTTTGATGGGTTTTGAAGTATTCTTGACCTCCCGTAGAGCCTTATAATGCAACAGCCTTGACAGCCCACCCATGAACTCCTTGGGAGTATCGTATTGGACTTCGGGGAGGGTGAGTCGGGTGTCTTTTCCTTCGTAGGTCACGTCGTACCACACTTCATTGGCTCGCACGTTGTACCACGAGTAAGGGTATTGGATATCCACGAGGCCACATTCCCATCGTCCAGGTAAATGCAACGGTTGCGGTAACTGGGTCACGTACTTGGCCACGGTGTTGTCAGGAAACACATCCAGCGAACTGTTACTGGGTAGGGTGAGGTAAAACATGGCGACTGAGCTGTCCTGCTGCTGCTGTTGGTTTTAATAGGTGTTCCAGGCCTTGGGTGGTTGTGTCCGGCGTCGTGTTCGTCGCGTTGACTTGCTACGTGTCACGGCTCTGGAGATGTGGGGTGTCCTGATCAAGGGTGGTTTTTTAAAGGTCTGAAAAGAAGGTGCCCGTTGTGGTGGTGGTGTTTTGGGGGGTGACTCCGGTTCCCAGTCGGATTCCCAAGAAGGTAGTGGGCCACTCGGCGATTGCTGGGTTTGCTGCATAAAGGCCCAGCGGTGGGGGTTCCCCACCAATTCCTGTGGTACATGCATGTCTTTCAATCCTTGAGCGAAGACCTCCCATCCTGGAGGATCCGTGTGCGACCTGCGTTTACGCATCAGGTCATTCACTAAATCCGTCATGTGGGTGCCGGGGACCACCTGATTCTGTACCAGGAGTTCGCCTTTATCATCCCAAGTCATGTTAGGATTCTGTTTCATCCGTTGTAATACCAGGCCAGCTTGTTTCTTGAACGATGCAGGTACACTCTTCAGCACTTCGTCTTCCACCCACTGTGGGGCTGTGGGTGGTACCCCTGGTAATGGCGGCTGTTGGAGCTGTGCTGAGGTCGGCGGTGTGTCGCGTGGTGGTGGTGGTCCTGGTGGTGGTGGTGGGGTAGAGAGGGTTTTGTATTGGTCCATGAACGTCATGTACCGTTGAAGGGTCTCATTGTACCGTTGTACTTTCTCACTGTCGCTTAACCCCGGTCTCTGTAAGATCTGTTGCATCTCTCCATCGAGGGTGTTTATGGTCTTCACCGTAGGTGGGACAGGGTAGGGTGATTGGAGGTTTGAAGTAACCGAGGTTCGACGAGGACCATTTTTTTCGTGTGGTTCATTGTCGGCCGAAGAGTCCACCCAATACTGGACCCAGCACGGAAGCGGCCAACGGTGCTAAGATGGCCCCGAGAAAGCCGCCTTTCTGTAACACCTTTTTCTTTTGTGTTTGAGGGACCCGCTTCTGGACTAAGGTTCGGAGACCTGTCTTATGCTTGGCCAACTTGGTCTTCTGAGCCGGAGTCAGTGGTACGTTGCCTTTTAACAGGTTGTACCCGATCTCGCACAGACAGCGTACAAGGTCAGGGTCCGCACCGCGTACAATGGTTCGGACCAACTCGGGTGGGCCGTCTTCAATACACGGAGCGTCGGGGCGTGCTTCCGTACTCGCGCAGACATCACGTACAACTAATGCTAGAACTCACAACTCTGCTCTTTTTATCTACCTACCTCTGAATATCGAACAGAGACAAAGTCAACCATGATGTGGTATTAATTAATTTTTATTATCCTCATCATCAAACACACACACTCCAGCTGGGGGAGCCATTGTGGGTGTGTTTACATTATTTTTGCATGTACACGTGGTGGGTCTCTCCGGGAAAGATTCCGGTCCGTAGTCGAAGGTGATCGGGGGTGGCTTGCTTGAGGTCGAAGAGCATATACCCGTGCTGAGGGGTTGTCGCATCTTATAGGCTTCCAACGCAAACGGTGTGCGGCCGGGATACATCTGTCTCGCCAAGTGCAGCAGTTGAGTGGTATCTCTCGGGTTTTTGAAGACCACCAGGTAGTGGGCATTTAAGCTGATGTTCTGATTTTCTTTGTTATTACTGAACAGATTCTGCACAATGTAGATGATGCTGAACAGTCGATGATGGCTGCCTTTGGTAAAGAGTTGGGTGACCCGCGAATCCGTCTCCGACATGAGATCATCCAGAACCCCCAAGGTGTCCGGTTCCAAATCGGCCAGGTTAGGTAGGCCTTCCACGAACGTGATGTGGGGCATTGCTGCATAAGCTGCCTGCCATTCTCCATAAGACCACACTACTCGGACAATGGGTGGGGTGATCATGCTGTCGGCGTGTTGAAGAAGCTTCATGACGAAGTGCGTTTTGCCGGAACCCGTCGGTCCTGCGATGACGCAAGTGATGGGATGCTGGCACCGAGGGCCCATGGTTCGATCTGTATGCGCTGTCGTGGTAACCCGCTCTTGTAAATTTGGTACGAGTGAACTGGAGTGGTGGTGGTGGGTACAACGTCGGTCGTCGTCTGTTCACTGTGAGGGATGAAATCCGGTGGGTTTTCAGACGTAGTGGGTGTACTTGGTGTAGGTGTTGACTGTATACTCGGTGCGGAGCTCGAAGTGGCTTGTACACGTGGTTTGGTGGTGGTGATGACTGGGCTCGTTTCGATCACGGAGGTGACTGGTGCTATCTGTACCCCGGATGGACGCGCGCACGTCAAGAACCCGGATTTAGGTGCGGACGTCCCCGGATGGACGCGCGGACGTGAAGTGCCCGGATGCACGCGCGGATCGCGTCGAAAGCCTACCGTGGGGATCCAAGTCCCCGAGGCATGAAAAAACCCGGTGCTTATCGACTGGCTGATTGTTTGACCGCTGATTGGTTCTTTTTCTCGACCGCTGATTGGTCCAAATGGAACTGCCCATCCTTCCCAGGTTAATCTAGAATCCAACCAAGCTCGTAATTTTTCCTTCGGGGAGCCAAACCCAGGGCGGCTCCCCCAGCCTGGGTATGATGTAACATTGGGGATAATAAACTGTATAAACATGGCTGAACTTATACTTGTTATACGCTATACTTGTATGAAATATATACCCCGATGTGATATAGTACCGTTGCACACTTCCGGATAACCCACACGCGCCCGCGCGCCGCCGGATAACCCGGGCGCGCTGCGGCCGGGGCGGTCCGGGTAAGCCGCGCGCGCTGCGCCCGGGGCGGGCCGGGCCGGAGGAAACTTGGATGTTGAAAATCCGGACCCTACGTTTAAGGGAAATTGGAACTCTTCTGTGTTCGGAGGTCATTCTGAAAAGCGGAAGTGACGTCACACACTTGCGCAGAACCCACACCACCAAACCACAAACATGGACCCATAGTGGTTGGTCAAACACATTGCCACGCACCCCCAAACCGCCTGCTTTCTATACTACGACCAGACTGCGCATGCGCAGACTATTGAACACGGATGATACATTAGTCCAGTCGGATGCTGCTTCACGAGAGCTTCTACACCCTTTTCCCACAAGTCCCTGTCTGCCCATGCGCAGAATGTTGACAACGGGCAACACACTGGTCTAATCGGATGCTCCTTCACGACTGCTTCACATTGATACCTCATACGACACCATCGACCCACTAGGGGCCCACCTAGACCCCAAAACGTCTATTTCCATACCATTTCTCTACTGCGCATGCGCAGAATGACGTCAGTTCCAAGTCTCACCCAGCCCGGTAGATACTCCTTCACGTATGCTTCACATTGTTACCACACTCGCCCCAATCGGTCCACTAGCGGTCCCTACAGATTGCCGAACATTCTCACGAAAACCCACGGTTTTGGGATTACTTTCGGTCCGTGGAGGCAGACCGCACCATCGCCAGACCGCATCACCACGGAGGAATACATGGCCCCAAGGTCACGCCTCATTCACCAGTGACGAGCCAGTGACTCGAAATCGCCTTTACTTACTACTTGTGCAAACAAGTGTTTCAGGACATGCTTCCGTTACAGTATCCTGGCCTGCCCGACGACGCTTAGGCCAAAAGCGATTCTGGCGAAGATTAAACTTTCTCAAACGACGGCTTCTAATTGGACAGAGCCTACTTGAATTGTAAACATACTCAAAGCGGCTCCCCCTGCATGGGTATGATGTACTGGAAGGGCTAATAACATAATTGACCTGTCAGCCTTGTTGTTGGTGTTCTCTCATCTGTCTACATCACGGCGTCAAGGCGTTATGCTAGGGCGTTATGGCGTTAAGATAAAGCATTAAGGTGTTAACATAGGCGTTGCGACGTTGGTCCACCGCGATCCCAAGTTGACATAAACAATTAGCATATGACCTCTGTGACGTCACTTCCGGATACGCTGTACCGGTAACTCTACCAGGTAGCCAGAGCGAACATGGCCACCCCTCTCCCATCGCGCTTGTTTGCACCTCCGAAACTTCCCTTTCTCTTCTACTCCCAAGTGATCTATAAATAGAACAGGGATATTTCTCTAAAAATTAACCCTGATAATCTCTGCTTTCTGTACTACTAAACTGGATTACTTCCCTTGACTTTTATTTACCCGAAATTAAGAGACTACACTATTTCAACCATAACAACATTCTCATTTATTTGACTCCGTGTGACCAGTAAAAGGGTGCGAGTCAGGAGTGGGATTCGAACCCACGCCCGCATGTGCAGACCAGTATAGCCATACCCCGGAGAAGACAATTTCATAGATCTTGAGACTGCCGCCTTAGACCACTCGGCCATCCTGCCCAACGCTGGTTATCGTGATCATAATAATAGTGCTATATTTGTACAATGGTTTTACAACATGGCGAAGAATAACGAAAAAGGTGTGTGTCTGAAGTGGGATTGGAACCCAAGTTCCACATATGTGGACCAGCACTTAGGTCTGGCGACTAAGACCACTCGGCCATCCTGACCAAGTTTGATTATGATAGGCATATGATGGACATAATGAGCTTTTACATGTCGCGGTGCGTACGCCGCGAATGCCCTTATTGCTGAACTGATTTGGAACATCATGATGTCTTGCCGGCATCATTGAAAACTGTTGACCGCTTCTCTCTTGCAGGAAATAAGCCTATGTGTATGTATACATGATTGTATTTTTGAATTTGGTGCTAATACTGTTATATGGAATATGGAATAGGTTTTTGGATGATGGACGCGGACATTCTCTAATGGACGACGGCTGAATTATGAATGACGGACCAGACGCTTGTAACTTCCCCAGCCCGCCGATTGACTGATCTATGCGCGTTAGAGCATTACTATAGGGCGTTAAGACAAGGCGTTGAGACGGGCGTTAAGGCGTTGAGACGGGCGTTAAGGCGTACATTAGGGCGTTATGGCGTAACAACGGGAGTTGACAGGAGTCACTGCATTTCGATGAATCAGTGAAAATTCCATGGAATATCTAGAAAATCAGAGCTTCTGAGCTATTTCACCAGGGCGTTAAAGCGCTAAGCTTGGAGTTGGCGGGTGTTACTACAAGATGACACCTCACACGACGCATTCCGCCCACAGATGGGTGAGTGGGTGAGTGAGTGAATGGAATTTAACGTCAATTTCAACAATATTTCAGCTATATCACGACAACCAACTAAGCACCACCCAGCCCAGTTGTGTTCCTGCTACTTCAAAGAAGGAATTTTTGAAGCAGCATGGAACCAGACACCCTCCATCCATCCTGTAAAACACGGAGGACAGCGCACAAGATACAGACAGGACGCTTACATGGTGCAATAAAGAAAAGAAGGGTCCATCTCTACCCCAAACACTTTCCTTCGCACCCCCAAAATGCCCACGTTGGGTACTATTCCTATTGATGGCGTCACCAATGACATGGACATCCCTCAAGTCGTGGTCTACACCATGAGAGCTTCACTTTGACACCTCACATGACGCATTCGGACCACGGATGGTCCATCTCTATCCCAAACACCTTCCTTCACACCCCCAAAATGCCCACTTTAGGTACTACTGCTACTGATGACAGCAATGGCGTCATAGATGACATGGAAATCCCCCAAGTCGTGGTCTACACCACGAGAGCTTCAGTCTGACACCTCACACGACGCATTCGGACACGGATGGTCCCTCAAACACACACCACGCACCCCCAAAATTGCTGCTTTCTTTACTACTCGTTTCCTCTTTTTCGCCATACAGTCTGAAAAATGTTACTATTTTGAACTCTTAATTACATTTGCTGAGTACACAGCTTGTTACAGTTGGAAAAGTCGTGGTGGTTTATTTCAGGAACTTTACTCTGACGATATTCTGTATTTTAGCATATATTTAAAGTATAAACGTCAAACACACGTCACTGTGACGTCATACTTGTGATTTTTTTTTTGCAGCCACAGATTTTTCAAGGGAGCGACCCTAGGGCATCCTTTGGTGAAAAAATCACGCTTTTTCAATTTACGTAAATATAATTTCACTAAGCCACCTCACTATAAATCCCATGCGAATTTGAAACTACATTTGTTAACCAAACAGGTGGCTAGCGTGTTGAAATCACGCCCACAGAAATTACACACGGTAGCATGTGGACTAAGATATAAACATTATCGAGAAACAGTATCCATTTATGGCATCATTTCCAGACTGTGCACATGGTAAACTGTCTTGCCGAATACTCCCGCCGAAAAGTCTGGCTTTGTTAGGGGGTAGAAAATATCAAAAGATTGTGCCGCGCGTAATCTCCGTGAAATAAGCGGCAATCATTGTCAGAGAGCAATTGCCGTGATTGGCTTGTTATGGGATCTCGCAGAATATCGGCGAACATTTCGCACGAAGTTTTCATAGATGGTATTTTCCTGATTTACCATCTTGGTTTACCTAGATTGAGTGCCAAATATATGATTCTAGTAAATGCATAGTTCATGACTATTGATTGTTTGGCAGAGTGCCAAATACAACAATAAAACGGAAATTTATAGAAAGTCAAGATTCCTCATTTTAGTCACAAATTGAATCAAATCTATAGGTTGTAAATATCAGTATTCAATATAATTCACCCCAACTTTCATGGTTATGTTTTTCAAATATAGCAATTTATGTATCGATATAATAGATGTAAACTATTCAATAGGTTAAAATAATTTCAGGTATCATTGTGTTAATTCTGTCCATCATTGTAACCGCTTGGATCAATGTTTTTATTTTTATTTTAAACCTTCTTCAGTGAATTCTAAGAATAAAATCATTGATCTGCTCATTTCCTTAAATTAATTCAAAATTAATAACATCATGCACACATGTACCTGAAATTGTTTGTGAATTCTGTTTCTATTACAAATATGAGTATAGCAAATGGTGATTTTTGTGTTTACCTGTGCTGTTTGAATGTAAAACCTGTAAAATGTTATGTCTGATAATTTTTTCTGCTCTCATATTTCGCGAGATTATTCTTATAAATTTGGCAAAGTTTATCAACACTAACAAAATAAACAGTTGTTTGGCTAGTTCCCAGTTAAAATGCAAAATATAAAGGTGATGGGAAAAGAATACTGATGCAACTGGTATGAATGATGGCAATTAACGAACGTTATGTTGAGTATATTTCAGTAGGAAAAGATTGATACCAGTATAGTTGGAAATTCACGAATAAGAACTAAGCAGCATTATAGTACCCATGGCCACTCAGTTAGCTGTTTGAACCTCGGATCGTCAAATCAAAGGCGACGTTTGAGTGCATGGTTTGTGCCCCATGAATGCATACCAGTAGTAATAGAAGACTAAATTCCCGCTTATTGACACCAGGGGCCGCTACCAGTCTTGTAACGTCACTTCAGGTTCCGGTCACGTGACCGGAAGTGACCTTTGACCCCAGCGCATGCGCACATTACCGGATATTGATAATGGAGCGCAGGGGACAAAGGCCACTTCCGGTCACGTGACCGGAAACGGAAGTGACGTCACAAGACTGGTGGCGCCCCCTGGTGTCAATATGATGGAATTTACTCTTTATTATTAATAATGGTGATCTGGTCGCGCTCCCTGTCGGAAGTAGGTCAATGTGGTCCCAGAAGTGCTTTTACAAAAGCGGATATTAATAATGGTGCACAGGGGTCAAAGGTCACTTCCGGCTCAGGTGACAGCCCGAAGTTATCTCCACCTAGTTTCAGTTTTCGCCATCAGGGCAACAAGGGACCTGCCTCGAATTAACGCATTTATATTTTCAAGATGGCGATTTTCAATTGGCGGCCGCACACCGTTCGTCCTACGTTAGTCCCGGAATGTACGTCATCAAGGAGGGTCCCCGACAATATCGCCAGCACTGTGCCCAGCAATACGTCACGGCCACGTGACCTCCGCTGCGCCCCCCTCTCGGAAATATGCCAAAAGATGCAATTAACATCAGGTCAAACGGATATGACTCGGAACTGACGTCACAGTCATAAGGTCAACCCATCTCAAGAGCTCATTTTACTTGTAGCACATCAAGAAAATCTAGCCATATATGCGAGGGAAAAGCGGAAATTTTGAAGAAATATGACAAAAACATCACTTTTCTGGGACCCCACGTGGCCACCATCTTAAATTTTCCCATGATCCTCTGCTCGGGGGGTTATGCAAATAGGCTCAAAATGACCCCAACTCACGGAGTTCCAACTCTCCTGTTTTTGTCGTTCCGGGGATAGCGCAGAAAGTTTGGTAGAGGGGGACGCCATTTCGGCCCCCCAGGCCAGGTATGGGTAATAGTTTTCTTGAAATTAGTGATCAGAATAAAGAATAACGACAGATGAGAATTGTCATTGAATCGTAGAATGCAGACGAATGGTTTAGATGATTATGAACCGTAGAATTATGAATTAATAGTTATAGAAATAAAAAAATAGAAAATGATGTCAAATGGGACAAAGAGGTTGGGAGCAATCACGTGACCCTCACGACAAAACCCAATGAAAACCGATTTCTTGCCCCCAGAAGTAGAAGGGGGATAAAGACTAATCAAAATGCAGCTTCCCCCCCCCCCCCGGGGGCAAAACCACCAATGAAATAACAGATTCTGAAAGAGTGCTTTCCATTCTACAGGAAACAAAATCGAGCAGTTGTGGTTTTAAATGGGAGACAACTTGTCTTTCACAAGGACATACATATTTTGTGCAAGTTTTAATAGTTTTCTTGGAATTAGTGATGGTTTGGTTGGATTAAACTTATTTATTGTACCATTTGCACAAGGGATTGGAGCCAAGTTCTTGCAACTTATTCACCCCTCTCCCTACAGGAATACATACTACAATACCTGCATATAATATAAGACAGAAATGCGCATCAGAGCTATGTGACCGTGTTGGCAGTTAATCTTTTTTCATTTATATTTCTTCTCGTTAGACTCTTTTACCTTTTCACTATATATATATATATATATATATATATAATTATCACGTTGTTGAAGAACACTAAAATAATAACGAACATAAGTTTGCACATTTCCAGCTGCATTAATTAATGTAGGAATGTTCCCATGTAGCACGCGGTGTTACCTCGCGCCACATAATGTATTATAATGTTTCACCTGAGGCCACAGATTATACATGGGTTAATGGTTGAATCTTTGACTGTTCCTTATAAATTTCTGAACGACTTGAAATATATCGGTATTGGTATTAAAGGATTCATTTCCCCAGAGCAAGTAGTGGAGTGTCTATTTAGGAGGTAGGTTGACGTGCATTTCGCCCCTTATATTATTGTATAAAGGACATGTGAAGAAGAAGAAATGATGAGCGTCCTCGCTTGGTTCCCCGCAGCTGCAGCCTGCAGTATTTGATAGATTTTTCCGTATTAGGTCGGCATTCAGTTGACTGCAAATTAGTGATCAGAATAAAGAGTAATGATAGATGAGAATTATAGAGTTGTTATTGAATCGTAGAATGCAGGCGAATGGTTTAGATGATTATGAACCGTAGAATTGTGAATTAATAGTTATAGAATTAACAAAAATAGAAAATGATGTCAAATGGGACAAAGAGGTTGGGAGCAATCACGTGACCCTCACGACAAAACCCAATGAAAACCGAGTTCTTGCCCCCGGAAGTAGAAGGGGGATAAAGACTAATCAAAATGCAGCTCCCCTGCCCGGGGGCAAAACCACCAATTAAACAACAGATTCTGAAAGGATGTTTTCACGGGGACAATATCACCAATGAAATTTCTGAATCTCACAGGGTGCTTTCCATTCTACAGGAGACAAAATCGTACAGCTGTGGTTTTAAATGGGAGACAACCTTTTCTTTCACAATGACATACTTTTACCTGACAGAGTTGTCCCCCATTCATTGTGAATTAGTATTTTGTGCAAGTTTTAATAGTTTTCTTGAAATTCGTGATCAGAATAAAGAATAATGACACATGAGAATTGTCGTTGAATCGTAGAATGCAGACGAATGGCTTAGATAATTATGAACTGTAGAATTATGACTTAATAGTTATAGAATTAAAAAAAATAGAAAATGATGTCAAATGGGACAAAAAGGTTGGGAAGAATCACGTGACCCTCGCGACAAAACCCAATGAAAACCGATTTCTTGCCCCCGGAAGTAGAAGGGGGATAAAAACTATTCAAAATGCAGCTTTTCGCCCTGGGGGCAAAACCACCAATGAAATAACAGATTCTGAAAGGATGCTTTCACGGGGACAATATCACCAACGAAATTACTGAATCTGCCAGGGTGCTTTCCATTCTACAGGAGACAAAATCGAGCAGTTGTGGTTTTAAATGGGAGACAACTTTGTCTTTCACAAGGACATACTTTTACCGGACAGAGTTGTCCCCCATTCATTGTGAATTAGTATTTTGTGCCAGTTTTAATAGTTTTCTTAAAATTAGTGATGGTTTGGTTGGTTTAAACTTATTTATTGTACCATTTGTACATGAGATTGGAGCCAAGTTCTTGCAACTTATTCACCCCTCTCCCTACAGAAATACATACTACAATACGTGCATATAACATAAGTCATATTTACATTTCTTTTTTTATATTAATACATTATAAACTATAAATAATTATCACGTCGTTGAAGTGCACTAGAATAATAACGAACATAAGTTTGCACATTTCCAGCTGCATTAATTAATGTAGGAATGTCCCCATGTAGCACGCGGTGTTACCCCGCACCACAAAATGTATTATAATGTTTCACCGGAGGCCACAGATTATTAATCGGTTAATGGTTGAATCTTTGACTGTTCCTTATAAATTTCTGAACGGCCTCAAACATATCCGTATTAGTATTAAATGACAAGGATTCATTTCCCCAGAGCAAGTGGTGGAGAGTATATTTAGGAGGTAGGTTGACGTGCATTTCTCCCCCTATATTATTGTATAAAGGACATGTAAAGAAGAAACGATGAGCGTCCTCGCTTGTTTCGTCGCAGCTGCAGCCTGCAGTTTTTGATAGATTTCTCCGTATTAGGTCGGCATTCAGTTGACTGCAAATTAGTGATCAGAATAAAGAATAATGACAGATGAGAATTATAGAATTTTCATTGAATCGTAGAATGCAAACGAATGGCTTAGATGATTATGAACCTTAGAATTATGAATTAATAGTTATAGAATTAAAAAAAAATAGAAAATGATGTCAAATGGGACAAAGAGGTTGAGAGCAATCACGTGACCCTCACGACAAAACCCAAATGAAAACCGATTTATTGCCCCCGGAAGTAGAAGGGAGATAAAGACTAATCAAAATGCAGCTTTTCCTCCCCGGGGGCAAAACCACCAATGAAATAACAGATTCTGAAAGGGTGCTTTCACGGGGACAATATCACCAACGAAATTACTGAATCTGCCAGGGTGCTTTCCATTCTACAGGAGACAAAAGCGAGCAGTTGTGGTTTTAGCTTTAGCATCATAGCTCTCTAGATTTGTATCTAATACCGCTTATGCCGGTGCTAGGGGCCGTGTGGTCATATCATCCAAGTTGCCACATGAACAGGTACAATAAAAGCGTACCTGAGATACAACACATACCACGAATCGTTAGATTCTTGCTGTGTGCTTTAGAATAGGTTAACCAGAAGACTATTCTGTGAAGTCATGTGACGCAGTCAGTATGTCGGCACCTCTTCCCACTTCCCTTATATGTGTTGTAATTTAAACGGAAGACAACTTTGTCTTTCACAAGGACATATTTTTACCGGACAGAGTTGTCCCCATTCATTGTGAATTACTACTTTTTACAAGTTTTAATAGTTTTCTTGAAATTAGTGATCAGAATAAAGAATAATGACAGATGACAATTGTCATTGTATCGTAGAATATAGACGAATGGTTTAGATGACTATGAACCGTAGAATTATGAATTAATAGTTATAAAATAAAAAAATATAGAAAATGATGTCAAATGGGACAAAGAAGTTGGGAGCAATCACGTGACCCTCACGACAAACCCCATGAAAACCGATTTCTTGCCCCCGGAAGTGGAAAGGGGAGAAAGACTAATCAAGATGCAGCTTTTTCCTCCCGGGGGCAAAACCACCAATGAAATAACAGATTCTGAAAGGGTGCTTTCACGGGGACAATATCACCAACGAAATTACTGAATCTGACAGGGTGCTTTCTCTACAGGAGACAAAAGCGAGCAGTTGTGGTTTTAAATGGGAGACAACTTTGTCTTTCACAAGGACATACTTTTACCGGACAGAGATGTCCCCCATTCACTGTGAATTAGCATTTTGTGCAAGTTTTAATAGTTTTCTTGAAATTAGTGATGGTTTGGTTGGTTTAAACTTATTTATTGTTCAATTTGTACATGGGATTGGGGCCAAGTTCTTGCAACTTATTCACCCCTCTCCCTGCAGAAATACACACTACAAGGTGAGTGAGTGAATAGGGTTTAACGTCGCTTTCAACACTACAAAACGTGCATATAGCATAACAGACATATTTACACATATATATATATTAATACAATATCAACTATATATAATTATCACGTTGTTGAAGCGCACTAAAATTATAACGAACATAAGTTTGCACATTTCCAGCTGCATTAATTAATGTAGGAATGTCCCCATGTAGCACGCGGTGTTATCTCGCGCCACATAATGTATTATAATGTTTCACCTGAGGCCACAGATTATTAATCGGTTAATGGTTGAATCTTTGACTGTCCCTTATAAATTTCTGAACGGCTTCAAACATATCGGTATTAATATTAAATGACAAGGATATATTTCCCCAGAGCAAGTGGTGGAGTGTGTATTTAGGAGGTGGGTTGACGTGCATTTCGCCCCTTATATTATTGTATAAAGGACATGTGAAGAAGAAATGATGAGCGTGCAGTATTTGATAGATTTTTCCGTATTAGGTCGGCATTCAGTTGACTGCAAATTAGTGATCAGAATAAAGAATAATGACATATGAGAATCATAGAATTGTCATTGAATCGTAGAATGCAGACGAATGGTTTAGATGATTATGAGCCGTAGAATTGTGAACTAATAGCTATAGAATTTTAAAAAAAGTAGAAAATGATGTCAAATGGGCCCAAAAGGTTGGGAGCAATCACGTGACTCTCACGACAAAACCTAATGAAAACCGACTTCTTGCCCCCGGAAGTAGAAAGGGGAAAAAGACTAGTCAAAATGCAGCTTTTCTCCCCGGGGGGCAAAACCAGCAATGAAATAACAGATTCTGAAAGGGTGCTTTCACGGGAACAATATCACCAACGAAATTACTGAATTTGACAGGGTGCTTTCCATTCTACAGGAGACAAAAGCGAGCAGTTGTGGTTTTAAATGGGAAACAACTTTGTCTTTCACAAGGACATACTTTTACCGGACAGAGTTGTTCCCCCTTCATTGTGAATTAGTATTTTGTGCAAGTTTTAACCCTATCTGGCCTGGGCTTTTTGGGAACTGTTGAGGCCTTGGGGGCCGGCCCCCTAATTATTTTTCTTACCCCTTGAGCTAGGGGGCTGAAACTTACCATACTATGGTGGTCCTCCACAGTTTCGTAGTAATGGCCCCTCTCTAATTCCATAATACGATAGACTGCCCTTGTTCTGCCACATCATAATTCTTGTCTTCTTAATAGCTTATATCTATAATGCCATCCTATTCAGCATTATCAACGCTGCAAACGCTGCAAACGTACAAATCGAGTGCTGGCTTCGTCTACACGCTGATCGGGATCATGGAGTAAAGTTTGTCCTGCCTCAGTTATGCCCCTTGGGTGTGCCTAAAAATCAGGACTCATTTACGGGAAGAAAATCTGACAAAAAACGGGCAGGTTGACACCCACTTTTGTTTGCCTTTTTAAGTTGAGACCGGACCAGGGAACGTGAGTAAGAAGTTTAATTGAAATCGTTCTTACAGATTTTTCTGGAAATTGAGCCGAATTTGACCATTTTTCGACATTTTTAAGGGGTTTTCTAGGAAAAATGAAGCAAGCATGGAGGAGAATGTTCGAGTTAAATTTTTCTATAACATAGCAGTGTTATATCTTAAAATAATAGTTTCATCATGCTCTTTCAGAAAATATATACATATAAGTGATCTGGGTTGAAGGTTTTGCGACAACTGGTGGCCGAAAAATGGACCCATAGTCTATTCCATGCCGAATAAAGAATCTCTGGAGTGCACCCTTTAAGGCATAATAGTGGAGTCTATGCATTATCTTAATGTAGACTCCGTTACGGAGCGGAGATGTATCATTACGCCAGATTGTTTAATTTTGACTGCCTAGTTACACCTGAAGCGCTATTTTCGGAAGCAGGTGGAAAGAAGACCAGGAGTTCGATTAAAATAATCCACAGTGTGTCCATTAGTATACAATTGAGGTTACTGCATACTGTATTCCATACAGGAGTTATCTCCCCCTGGACTGAGATTTCGGTGGATATTATGGCAGAACGAGGTCCTATCAGAATGATATAAATTTGCCAGTGTAAATTTTCTTTACAAGAGAGCCCATTTACAGTCCATAAAGGATGGAATGGATGTATATTATTATGGTTTTACAAATTATTTCTCAAGTTTCTGAAGTATTTCCCATGTTTCGAGGAGAAAATTGAGTGCAAAATTACCAATAATTTGACTTGGTTACATCTCTTATTTGCATTTTCCCGCGTTTCTGCTATCATTGGAAAGCGGAAAAGCAACCACGGCCTTAATATTGCCGAATGGATCACCATTATTAAGAAGAAATAGGTTAATTTTGAGTTTTGTTCTCGAAAATCCTGCTAGAATTGGCAAAATTGATCAAAACAAAGATGGGGTAGGGGGAAAGTTATCGGTCGGATTTCCCAAAATAATATGTATAACTGGCAAGTGTTGTATACCGCCATACTCGCAAACACTCTGAGATTACGATACATGTGAATAATTAATTTCGTAAAAAACATCCTGCCCCTTTAAGGCATAAAAGTGGAGTCTATGGCATTATCTTAATGTAGACTCCGTTACGGAGCGGAGATGTATCATTACGCCAGATTGTTTAATTTTGACTGCCTAGTTACACCTGAAGCGCTATTTTTGGAAGCAGGTGGAAAGAAGACCAGGAGTTCGATTAAAATAATCCACAGTGTGTCCATTAGTATACTATTGAGGTTATTGCATACTGTATTCCATACAGGAGTTATCTCCCCTGGAATGAGATTTCGGTGGATATTATGGCAGAACGAGGTCCTATCAGAATGATATAAATTTGCTAGTGTAAATTTTCTTTACAAGAGAACCCATTTACAGTCCATAAAGGATGGAATGGATGTATATTATTATGGTTTTACAAATTATTTCTCAAGTTTCTGAAGTATTTCCCATGTTTCTAGGAGAAAATTGAGTGCAAAATTACCAATAATTTGACTTGGTTACATCTCTTATTTGCATTTTCCCGCGTTTCTGCTATCATTGGAAAGCGGAAAAGCAACCACGGCCTTCATATTGCCGAATGGATGCACATTATTAAGAAGAAATAGGTTAATTTTGAGTTTTGTTCTCAAAAATCCTGCTAGAATTGGCAAAAGTGATCAAAACAAAGATGGGGTAGGGGGAAAGTTATCGGTCGGATTTCCCAAAATAATATGTATAACTGGCAAGTGTTGTATACCGCCATTCTCGCAAACACTCTGAGATTACGATACATGTGAATAATTAATTTCGTAAAAAAACATCCTGCCCCTTAAGGTGGCCCTCCACAGTTTCGTAGTAATGGCCCCTCTCTAATTTCATAATACGATAGACCGCCCTTGTTCTGCTACATCATAATTCTTCTTGTCTTCTTAATAGCTTGTATCTATAATGCCATCCTATTCAG
>JAVTVY010011668.1:0-53305 GCA_036873755.1 Hanleya hanleyi | reverse complement strand
GGCCGGGCTCGGGGGGCCTTGGCTACTCAAAAGTAGCCGGGCTCGGGGGGCCTTGGCTACTCTATTTGGAATAAAGAGCGGATGTTGAAATAATAAATATTTTGTGTTCGTTTGAGTGCAACGAATTAGAACATAAATATGATTATATTTCATCGTAGACAATGGGGCATATTGCCCCGAGTCGCTTCCTAGAACCCGCTTTTTCCAAAAGGGGAGGGGTGTTGTCGCAGATGGTCACTTATAACGACATCGAACTACCCATTTACGATAGGAGCCGTTTGTGTTTATCGAATATACCTTCCAGAGCCAATGACGTAGGGGTGCAAGTAACGTAGAAGTAGATTATGCAGCAATAGTTTACTATTTAACTGCCACCTGGTATTTGGAACGTGAAATCCATAGTGAATGAGTTAATCGATTTTATCGGCGCTTTCAACAAAGTGTCAGTCACATCACGACAGTATGATGTCTATATGCGATAGAGCGGTCCCAATTCTGGTTTCGTTTTGGCTTTCCTTGTTGAGGCACGATGCCGTAGACTGATATGATGCTTCCACGTGTCACATTATCTTGACACCGGGCCAACCACTCCTTGATCTGTCCTCTTAATTTGGGCTCATATAATTTGGCTAGCACACGGTGAAAATGACGTTTTTCGAAACCCTGAAAGTGAATTTAAATGGCTGCAACCGTAAGTTGTTTGAAAATCTAGTAGGTTAGTATCTTCGAAAATACACTTTAAGTGTTTCGAAAAACAGCAGTTATAGTTTTTCAAAGCCCCAAAAATTAGTACTTGGGAGATTCTGCTAAAGCCTCATAATAATTTAACCTCAGCCAATGTTCGGTGTTATGTTTACGGTTAGGAAATTTTCTCACATTTGTTTTCTCGTTAGAACGCCAATATATATATTTTAAACTATTAATTTGATTCCTTTATAGCGAAAAGATGTACTTAAAACAAAGATATTGGCTCTCAACTTGCAAAAACATATTTGGGTTGTCAACTAGCCACAGGAATCCAAGATCTTGAGATCTCCAATTTTTGGAATGTGGCATAAGTAGTGGCATTTGTTATCTATGCCATTAACTCGCTTGCAGGAATCAAAACCTCCACGACTACAAAGTTGACAAAACCGGCGGTGGCGCAGTTGGTCACGAACAGCGACAGCGAAGTACTTCTTTTCGACAGGAGCCGTTTGTTAGTAACGTAGAAGTACATTATGTAGCATTAGTTCATTACTTAACCTGGTCGTACTAATATTTACATGCGAACATGATAATATTTGAGACGTCAAATCCATACTGAATGAGTGGATATAATTTAACAGCGAATGCTACAAGGTTTTCAGTTACATCACGACGTTGTGTTTATATGCGATAGAGCGGTCCCATTGCTGCCCTCGCACAGTGATGCCTCGCCGAAGCACCACGCGCTTCAGCGTGTCATGTTATCCGGACAAGGGGTCAACCAGTCCTTGATCTATCCTCTTAATATTTTGGTCTAATCGAGAAAACAACATGTTTTATGCTTTAACATCTTCTTTATCACTCGGTCCGCGATTGATCCTAAGATATTCCGCTTGCGGGGTGGTGCTCTAACCACTACACCATGCAAATTCGATCTGAAAGCATCCGTGGAAGAAGAAAGAAAAATAGAAGTGACTATGTCAACATTGTGTACTATTTGATTTAGAGAATTACGCAATCCACTCACTCGAACTGTTGAGAACATCAAATACCGTTTTCTCCAGAATTGCAGAACCGATCAACATAGATCGTGTTCTCAAATTTTCCAATTTGGAGTTTCTCTGTAAATATTATGGTCACGGCCGACTACTCAAGGTCGTTGGATTTCAAAGTGATGGATTTGGACTGGACAAACGGCTATATTTTTTGTTATCGGCTACCGCTAGGGCGAATATACTAGTTTCGAAGCCGAAATTCACTTCCATTGCCACGGAAACGCAGTAGATGGCGCTTCCGACTGAAATTTTAAATTAATCCATCGCTTTCTTAGTTTACATGAATATTCCATACGACATTCGGTCTCAATCACAAAAAAAACCTTTTCTGGTTTGACGAACCATTTGGTCGCCATCTTGGATTTACCCTAAACACTCGAAGATCTTCGTTTCCAAAACTGGTGAACCGCTCGATGCAAAACTTCGAGCACATGATCGATGGATCGGGGCTCTAGCCGGCATATTTGCTGAGTTGAACGAAATGACCACCATCAAACAATCAAGCCTGTCCAATTTCCATGCAATTTTTCGTTATTTATGATTATATATCTCTCATAAACAACGGTCAATGTATGGAACTTGGACTTTATCCATCCTACTCTTACATCATTCCAACACCATAGAGTTTTATTATGAAAGGTTCCGTTTTCGCTACTGTAATTGTATCTCTACAACAAATATAAGTCCAGGTATGTTGGATTAGATTATGGGATGTGTTATCATGGGTGCAGTTTTCGTTATGGCTGCCATATTTCCACAGCAAATAAAGGTAACTGTTTGAAACTTGCATCCAAATGCTTCTTTTATAACATTTTTCCCTCTTGCATTTAAGTGGTTTAAATGGTCCGTTTTTTGTTATTTCGACTACGTCGATAACGTAAATAAGATACTGTATGGAGCGCACATTATATCACATCGGACGATGTAACAGTATGTTTTCATGCTGAAATAGAAAGTACCGGAATGAAATGGTTTTTATAGGCAAGTGTGATGGCATAACAATGCAAATAGGCTGGGACCTGCTGTCGCCGCTTTGTGTAATGGTATTATTTAGTCTGCCGCCAGATTTTGTTCATTCAAAGATTAGATTATCGTCAATCAAAGGATTCAAGGTATACTTTTATTTCCATGTACCCATTATTCAGGAGAAGGAAACCCCACACCTGTAACATCGCCAGATCCAGGCGTAGTAGCAGGAGGAGTGATCGGTGGACTAGCTCTACTTGGGATTCTGGGATTATTGTTATTCATCGTCATCAAGAAACGAAGGAATAGGAAAAGGTAAAATATTTTCAATATTATGCTATTTGAAATAAAAGTACGCTATTGCCGATATCCACCATACAGTATAGTACGTCATCACATTAAAGACCGCGACAATCAAGAGAAGAAATTAGGTCTGTTCCAGATTTGGAACTCCTACCAGAATTCTTCAAAACAGATTGATATAATATTTTAAGCTATGCAAGCTAATGCATGCCCTGTCAGTTTCGAATATCATTTAACCGTACCAGGCCTGGGATTTCACCAGTGACACGGGCGGAAGGACGCAGTTAGACACACATGGACGCACGGTTTATCTTATAGTATAAATATTTTTCTGACTTCATGGGCTACACAGCAAACATAGCGTCAGTACAGTTTCAGTAGATTTCTACCAAAGTACTGAAACAGTACTGAAATATAACAGCACTGAAACAGTACTGTTATATAACAGTAGCAATTCAGTAATGAAACCTACTGTGTAGGTAAGCAGACGACACGGCAAAGGTAAAGCAGGGAAGTTCGAACTCTCAAGAAAGTGGAAACCATATGAAATTGTTGCCATGATAGTGAGGTTTTCCAAGCTAAAACTAAGAACTGATTCCATTAGACATGTAGGTTGAAGATTTTCAGATCAATAAGAATGAGTGAGACTGCGAATTTAGCTCCAAGCGAATTCAATGAATCAGTCAACAACAAAACCATGATGAAAAAAGGTTTCCTGGTTTAACATTAATTACGACTACCAGTGACGCCAGACCAAAAGAAGAAGAATCCCAAATATTACCAGGCATATTTATCGGGTTAAATCTATTCCTAAAAGCACATTGTAAGAGTTTCTTTGATCACATAGTTTATAGTTGTTGCTCTTTAATTTTTTATTATTATTTTTTTGTGAGGAGGATGGATATCTTCATAAAGTTTGCTCGTTACAGTGTTCCCGCGAACCGTTCTGTCTCATCAGCTGCAGAGTAATTTTCTGCATTATTCGGGAAATTTAATTTCCCATCTCTATATGTTTTATTTTCCACAAATCATCTCAGAGACAAACCCACCCCAATCTTGCCGGACCTCATCATAGTCACAGCTACTCCTGTTTAATTAATATATGTCAGTCACATTTCCAGGCATCTGGCTATAAGGTACAATGCTTTCAGGTTTATAAATATTATTCAGCATGTATTGGCCAATGTGGTCAATGACATCGTCTTTTCATCAATTCCCAGTTACTTGGTATGTGCATAAGAATCCACAAAGTAAATAGAGAGAGAGGCGATGTGTTAGCCAGGAGGGTGTGCAGAATTGATTTTGCCCTTCCGTCAGATTTAACCTGACAGAGATTTGGTCACGTTTATAAAAAGTAGCCTGAATTTGCACGCTCATGTCACATGACTCGTTACCATTGCTAATTTGTTATGTTGATTTGCCGCGGGTGGGGGGGGGGGCGCAAGGTCGTGAAGAAAAGGAGAAGGGTGAACACTCAAGGCGGTGTGGTTGCCACACTCCCAAAAACTCAGCTTTTATAATAACCAAATTAAATTCATCTCAAACAGAACGACAAGTGGGTAAATTGCATATGCCTGACTCTAGTCGGGGCTGTTAGGGATTTTTTGGTTAGCATTCTTCCAAAAGCACCAAATTTGGCCCATATGTCGCCCATACCATACTATTTCGATTTTTGACGGGCGCCATATTCGGCGAAATTCAATATGGTCGCCACCCGGGTTATAGTTGAATAACTAAAAGGACTAGAAATGTGAATAATAGCACTTTTTAGTGGTTTGGGGGTCGGAGAATTTGATTGTGATCTTATTTCAACGATCTGAGGTCAAGGTAACCCTTTAAGGTCACCCTAAAGGGCATTTTGGGGACAAATTCACCATTATCAGTGGTTTTGGGGCAAGATATATAAACTGCCTCATTCTATTGGCTTCCAGGGTTGAGTAACCCGAATCTGGCCTTATTTTGGCGATTCGGGGCAATATTTTCTTTGAGAGTCGCGATAGAGGTCATCCGAACCAGAGGTCAATTGTAGGTATAACACCAAAAGAACCACAAATAATACCATAGAGGTTTGTGGCATTCTCCGATTCTGATCTTATTTTGAAGATTTGACGTCATCCCATTTTGGGGTCAAAGGTCAAAGATCAACAGTTACCACTAAGAACAATCGAACGAAGATTATTCAGGAACAAATTATATTAAAATACTCCCGAGATGACATCTGCTGAGAAAATGCTATAATTATGCCGCTACGCCGCTATGTGTATTTACATGTTCGAAATACAATGCAAAGACCGATTTAGCAACAATATACCAATGCTTATTGGTATCTATACCTTCTGGCTTGCGCTATCAAGAAACTGTGAAGTCGGGTCGCATCCAGTAAGGCTGTGGAAGAGGGGTAGTGCCAAGGATTGGACGGACCGAGATCGGAACAAACGGTATGGACTGAATTACAACACATATAAGGGAAGTGGGAAGAGGTGCCGACATACTGACTGCGTCACATGACTTCACAGAATAGTCTTCTGGTAAACCTATTCTGAAGCACATGTGATATGTGTTGTATCTCAGGTACGATTTTATTGTACCTGTTCATGTGGGAACTTGAATGATATGACCACACGGCCCCTAGCACCGGCATAAGAGTTCCGATAGACCGAGGGTCTTCAAAGACCGGACATTGCTGTTCATCGTGCGAACATAGTCTGTTGTATGACCCTCCTCCGTGGCATGTGCTAGATGCAGGAGGACCCTATTGTCCGCATCGGAATGGTTCCACGGTTGAAGTATTGTGAGGTCATAACGCCTGTTGAAGAACACCGACTCAAAACGGGTACACAGAAGGAGCTTTCCGCTCATGTCAGTCTTGGACATCTGTGTGCTGATGAATGAGAACGGCTCCTTTTTGTTAACATCTTTTAAGAATCCGCTGATCCATTCATACTTCGGGATTTTAGGGGTTCAGGAAAAAGTATTGTGGCATTCCAGTCCAAACCATCTGTTCCGATTTTGGTCCGTCAAAGTCCGTGGCACTACCTCTCTTTCACAGCTTAACGTGGTGCAAGACGACTTCACAGTTTCTTGGATATGGCAAAAAGACCGCCTGGGCAGCCTGTACAAGCATATCGGACCCCACCGACACACTAGTGGCTCTCACGCATGATCCTGACACTCTCGAGTCCGTGTATATGGAGCTTATAGAACGCTTCATCGTACTCATGTACAGCAAGGGATGTGGTGCAGCCGGTGTCAACGAGGCCAAGCATCACCTCTTCACTACTGCAACCAGATCCCTGGAAAATATCCCACCTCCCAAGCCGCGCTTTTGCAGCATGTGAAGCGAGCGCTGCTGCAAGCGAGTTTCTACTGGAGTCGCTTCACTCCAGCAGGGAATCCCTGACTTCAGTGAGTGGAGCTGGCACAAAGATTGCACCAGTACATGGCAACCGCTATGAACCACTCTCAGTGACACTTCTATGGCATATGCCATTCTCATGCACTGAAGCTGACTCAAGGCATGCACGGAAAGATTCAAATGCAACTGTGCCGATGTCCGATACATGCCCCTCTGCAAATGCGAAGGCGGGTGCGTTAATAACGAGGGCGGTGATGACAAGTATTATTTATTGCTGGCATCATAGAGCGCAAGCCAGAATGCATAGGTAGTAAAAGTAATCATTGGTATACTGTTGCTTAAGCGATCTTTGTTTTGTATTTTGAACATTTAAATGCACGTAGCGGCATAGTTATAGCATTTTGTCAGCAGATGTCATCTCCGAAGTATTTTAGTAACATTTATTCCTGAATAATCTTGTTTCGATTGTTTTTAGTAGCAACTGTTGATCTTTGACCTTTAATTCTCAAATGAGGTGACCATGACCTCAAATCGTCAAAATAAGGTCAGAATCTAATTCTCCGATGCCGCAAAGCTCTATGGTATTATTTGTGATTCTAGCCCTTTTGGTGTTTCCTATAATTGACCTCCGGTTGATCTCTGTTTCGGGTGACATCTGTCGTGAACCTCACATGCAATATTCCCTCAAATTGTCATAATATGGCAAGATTCGGGTTACTCAACCCCGAAAATCGACAAAAATGAGTTAGTTTGCATATCTCGACTAAAAACCACGAATTTGACCCAAAAATGACCCTTAGGGTGACATTGACCTCAAATCGTTGAAATAAGATCAGAATCAGATTTTCCGACTCCGATAACCACTAAAAAGTTGTGTTATTCATGATTCTAGCCATTTAATTGTTTTAAATACGACTGACCTCTAACCCGGGTGGCGGCCATAATGAATTTCGCCAATATGGCGGCCCCAGGGGGCGACTACCTTGACGCCCGTCAAAAATCGAAAAGGTATTGTATGGGCGACATATGGGCCAAATTTGGTGCTTTTGGAAGAAACTGAACCAAACAGTCCATTTTATGCCCTAACATCCCGGACTACTCTACCTTTTTCCGGTCTGGCCTCTTCGGTTCATCTCCACAAGTCCAGGTAAATCCTAAATCCTCACAGAGGGTTTACTTGAACATTTTTGGTGAGTTGATGCCTCTATTATACAATCTTGTACATTTCATCCACCGCGCTTCTTTTGAGTTAGCATGTCCCCTGCGGTGTTTGCGTCGACTTCCGATGTCGATTTCACCCATATATCAAATTACCGATGAAATTCAAACCTGTCACATCTCATACCTCGCAGCGGATTGGCCTACATTTAATCAGCTAGCTTAACGCGTTCACTGATTGGTTTGATTTAGTGGAAATCCCTTGAGTTATTTATATCCAGAACTCGTATGTATCCATCCTGACAGATCGATCGAGTGGACAAGTGTATTTCTCTGCCAAATTTTATATCCAGTTCTAATTCTATTTCGGAGTATGTATACAATATATATCCAATTTGACACATAATTTGGTAGGCTTCCTCTACTATGACCAAAACTTATCAGCCACCTACCTTCCCTGAAATTTTCTCTACTAGAAACAGTAAATGCCAGTTCTTGTGGTCACCTACTTCATCTCGTCAATTAACCACAGACATCAGCAATGTCGAGGCCAATGCCGTAGCAAAATAGCAAAAGTAACTTTGCCGCAGCAGTTTTTAAGTGTGTTAAATTGGAAATATTTCAATGCCACAACAGTCTCTCATGTTTGCAAATTTGCGGGAGCTGTTAATCACTCTCCTGGATTTTTTTTATGGCCAGATTGCCCACTGTATTGCGAGAGCGGTTCAAATGTGGCAGTATTACTCTCCATTTCATTTTCTAGGAGTATGATCAATAACTCCTGGGGGAAAAGTTAGGTGAGTGATGGATCATGGAGAGGGAGCGTGATCACTCTCATTAAAAAGGAAACATAAAAATAAGTGATGCAACAGAAATCCTAATTGGGGGGGGGGGGGGTTGCCAACTTGCTTGCCCTCTACCTGCCACCTCAAGAGTTGGTGACATCCCTGGGAGAGTGTATCCCATGTCATCTTTATGTTGATCAAATAATATCAACTTTTCATGCCTTGTTTGAAGCGGAGAGTATTCAATTATTATGAATCGCTTGTGTTCGCGTTATTTATATTTATCTGAAGTTTCGAGTTGGTTAATAATTAAAACTGTTCATCTTCTGATAATCAGATGTTTTGCATAATCTACATTACCTGGGAAACACAGTGCTAGTTACAGCTGATATCATTGCAACTTTCCCTTCTCGGAGACATAAGTTTACTGTACAAACTTTTATAATCGTACATATGTACATGGAAATCTTGATCAGATTTCGAATTTCAAATTGATTGGTTGAACATTAGAGTATTTAAAACTGTTGTCATTTTAATTTATTGTATGCATATGGGATGACATAATATTGCGCCAAAATTAAATATTATTTGTTTTGGGTAACCTTACCTACCCATCAAAAAAGTCCCTACCTAAAATTTGTTATTTATTCTTTTATTTTTTATACATCTAAGAATGAACGATGTTATGTTGAAATTATATCTGTAACCAGGAAACTACATGTTTGCATTAAAGGCAGGATTCATACAAATGGTAATATTTTCTAGAAATCCATGGTCTTTAGCAAGGTTATGCTACCCCAAACAAATAACTTTTAATTTTGGCCTTGGCTATAGCAGATGGATTTCATTATTAATTCCTAGTCTTGGAAGCATTATTTTACTGTACAAACTGAACTGTTTAGGCAAAAACAAATTTTGTTTTAAACCACCCAAATTACAGTAGGTGGGCACAATTCCTTTTTCTATTTCTCTTTTTGTACAAATTTATTTTATTGACTTGACTCAAGCTATTGCCCGGAAAGGTGGCACCACCTGTACACACAAGTGGGCGACACATAATCCCAAGCGAAATGGCATGGTATGATATCTGCATACCAAATTTGAGAGGAATGCTATGAGCGGTTCCCAAGTTTTACCCGGAAACCGAATTTAGATTTTGCCACCAGGTGGCCGGTGCCATGTTTAAGTGCAAGTGGGCGAAACGCAATCCCAGGCGACATCTTATGGCATGGTATATACAAACCAACCTTGAAAAGAATCTGACGAGCGCATCTCTAGAAAGTTATCGCCTGAGAATGAATTTAGGATTTTGCAACCAGGTGATGCAGCCTGTTGGTGGAAGTGAGCGAAATGCAATCCCCATCATCATGGCATATGCATGCCATTATGAGAAGAATCTGATGAGCGGTTCAAGTTATATTGTCCAGAAACAAATAACGAATTTTGTCACCTGGTGCCACCTGCAGGCACAAGTGAGCGAAATGCAATCCCACGCGACATCTCATGGTATGTTATTTTAATAACAAATTTGAGAAGAATCCATTGAACGGTTTTCAAGTTATTGACCGGAAACAAATTTACCATTTTGCCACAAGGTGGCGCCACGTTTAGCGCTAGTATGTGAAACGCAATCCCAAGCGACATCGCATGGCATGTTATACGTATACAAAATTTGAGAAGAATCCGAGAAATGGCTATAAAATTATAACGCAACCGGAAGTCGCAAGTCGACGAAACGCAATCCCAAGCAGAATGCTGTACTGCTCTCGTATTATTCATCATTTTCATAGAATAGCATTCACTTATCTGCTGGTGAGGACACATTTGGTGTTGTTGTTGTTGTTGTTGTTGTTGCAATACAATTTACTTTCGTTATGTTGGATATTTTCATTTCATGCATACATAATAAATCTTTTGTTTCATACATTTATTCAGATGATATAGCAATTAAACATTGGCATCATGCAGAAATAAATCTCTGTATACTATAAACGTAGATCTGTAATGTCCACTGATGACCCATAACGTGAATAAATAGTGCCACAAATTGATACCATACTACTATTTATAGGTGTTCGCAAGGTGTGGAAATTTCACAAATTACAACTGAAGTATGATTAATGCCAACTGAGTACGTGGTAAATGGTAATTCATGAGTAGTAACGGTTGTGGGAATTTAAACTGTGGATTTAAACTTGCACTACATTTCCCAGCACATTACAGCTCAGTCCTCGATGTGCAATCCTCTATATCCCCTGTCACCATCTTGCACAACCATAATTTTGGTGCATCATGTAATATGTAGATTTATGTAGATCAGGAAAAACGCTTGCAAAATTTCTCGAATATTTCGGAACTAGAATGGAAAGAAAACATTTCTGAATACAGGGAAGCTATTATGTAAATGATTTGATCACCACTGGATTTCATAAACTTACCCTAAGGAGGCTCATAATAGATATGGAGGGGGTCTTCCGGGGTATCCCTAAAAGGCGAAAATTCTATAACTGTAGCTCAACATAAATATTTCATGAAAATGTAAATGAATATTGGCAAAGTGAAATTTCATGTTGTTTTCAGAAATGAATTACACTTATACCCGTATTATTTAATACTATATTACTGCCCAAACAGGCTTTCCAATGAGATTGAATTAGCCTTACTAAATCGTTCAACCCCAGCATCTCAAAATGTGTGGATAAGCAAACAACTGTAAAATTAACGAATACACAGTCACGCATAAAATTAGATAAATACAAATGTAACTTGAACATATCAGAGCTGAAATTATACATGAACATTAAAAACACAGAAACATGAACACTATAAAGAAAAAGCTTCAGGATTCCATCTTGTACTGTCTTAACCAAATGCACAGCAGGTTAATGTCTTCAACATTTCTATATCTATCTGGTTGACCATTCGGGTCAAATATTTGACTCCTAGGGTCAAACATATATACATAAATAGGGTGTTTGGATGGATGTATTGTGGTAGAGGTGGACCGTCTTTGGTTCAAATATGCCTTGTGTGGTCTCATATTGGAGCGCCTGTTGGGGTAGAGTCCTACTGGCGGTGATGCGCACTTGAGTAGTAGAGAAAGGGCAGTTAAATCATTTTTGTTATAGAGGTGGACCATCACTAGTGTGTGTGTGGGGAGGGAGGGAATTTGGCTCAATGTCACACTCAAGTTTGTTTCACTCATATGGTAACAGTCAGTTTGGTTGGTGGAGGAAGCCGGAGTACCTGGAGAGAACCACCACCCTTCGGCAAGTAACTGACAAACTTTCACACATGGACCAGCTGGGCTCGAACCCGTGCCGGGTTCAGCGGTGTGAGGCTTGCGGTCACCAGCGAAGCGCCTTAGACTACTCGGCCACTGAGGGCCCCGTGGGTGTGCGTTGAGGTGGTGGAGGTAGCAGTTATGGTGGTGGTGGTGGTGGCATTGCTGAATGCACATCTCAATGCAGTGATGCCCTAACGCTGGGGATGAAGTTCTGCTGCATCGTCTATACCTAGCCCTTCATGACTTAACGCCAAACAGCTGTTTGCGCATTTTGATCGGATTTTACAGGGCCTCGATGGGTGGTGGCTCTATATCTTCATCCAGGTGACACTTGGTCTTCATGATGAACCTATGCATGGTGTAGTTTTTCATTTCAACCGACAGCAGTCTATACTGTCCATAGATAGCCATGCCTGGTTTTTTGATGTCAGGGAACATCTACGCCTGTTGTAATTTATCCTGTCTGGTTTTCTCAATCGCCTCAACACGAGTATTAATAGTCTCGTACAGAATACAATCCCGAAAGGTGTGCCCTTCCTCACTCGGGCTTCTCTGGGACGTAGCAGTGGATAGACTCTCAACAGCCTCTGATTCTCAGGTTCAGTCGGTATGCTCTCAGCATCTACAGTGGCTTCTTGTGCCTCGGTGTCATCATAATGAGTTGTAAACTTTTCAGTTTTACATAAAGTAAGTCTAATTTGGCCAATCCGACAAGAGATACGGCCAACAGTTTCAGACTATAGAATTATGTATCTATAATAATAATAGTCCCTCACAGTCTGTGACATCTGTTCAGATCTTTCATCGTTTCATATCTCCAAGCTCCCAATATTTCGACCCCTCTCCCCATCCCCTCACTGGTGACATAATACTTAAATGCTCCCAAAATGGGATGTAACTCTGCTGAGGCCGGCATTCCTCAAATCTCCAAGGTAGGTAACTCTACTGGAGAGTCTATATGACAAAAAATAGTAAAATTTTCGCCAAGCGTTCGCTTCCTGCGTCTTCTGACAGGGACATTGTTGGTGATATAGACTTTCGAGTAGAGTTAACTTCCTTGGGGATTTGAGGAATGCATGCCTTAGTATGGATGGATACCGATATTTGTTAATGATGTCCTTTGACTACTGAATGTCAGATCTGATGCTAGTATATTCTTCTATTACTATTAATAGAGTCACATCCTTGGTTCAAATATTGATAGTGAAAGGGATGGAATTGCAGGAATTTAACCAAGTTCTCCCCTGCTGAATATATCAGCTTACTTCCGGTTTGATTGCCATTGCTATGTCACGTGTATTTAATTGTCGATGGTAGATTGTATTTATAAAGTCATGGTTATCGCCACTTGAATTTCCCACTCTCTGGTCCTGATAATAATTTCTTCATTGAGAACCGCTGACCCGGCCCTTCCCGCCTCCTCTACTGAGGCAAAAAAAAAGTAAAAAAATGTCTTTTCCCGGTTACAGGCTAAAAAATAATTATAGTAGGTACCGTAGAGCAAATAGTTGATTTTGTGCCCTGCCCCATATACAATGCTGCGCAAATATACTCTTGCTTATAGGAATTCCCCACCCGCTCTGACATATTCCCCCCTCGACATACGCCAGTGTGCTTTGACATATCCCCCTCCCCCCATATTTTCAAATATTCAAAAGATATTTTCCCCAAAGAGTAAAGGGGAGAATACCCCCAAATGTACTTGGGTAAGTATCTTTATCTTTACTGGATCAAACCCATCACGCCCATCTTGGTATTTCAATAAGTTCTGCTTAATCCAGTTACACTAAATCATTTTACTGATATTATTGAAATAAGAATTGTCAAATTGTGTTTTATTGCTGTTTTCTTTTACCACCAAAAAGCATATTTTAATTTGGGTAACTTGACATACAAAACAATGTGGAACAAAATTGACATTCACATCATATACAACATAAAATGAAATGGGAAATTAATTTAAGCAACATGGAGATTTGTACCAAAGTCGGTAACCCTCTGATTCAAGCAATTCCACAAAAAACGAGACAATTCCTTGAGCAAGCAATTTGTCGAAAAACGAAGAATTATCACTTGCCAATTTGATAAATCAGTTTGCTCGAATCTAGGGTTTATTTCAATGCATACATAATAAAACAGTTTGAGGTTGCTGCTCATCACTGTTTTACTACTGTAATATTTCAGTACTGTTAAAACACTGAAATATTTCGGTATTGATAAAGTGCTGAACAATTATTTCAGTACAATTATAGTACTGTACGATTTCTGTACTAAATCAGTACTGTAATGTAATATTTCACACTGAAACAGTACTGTTATATACTAGTAATATTTCAGTGCAGTTATATTTCAGTACTGTTTCAGCACTTTGGTAGAAATGTACTGAAAAAGTACTGACGCTATTGTTTGCTGCGCAGGGAACTGAAACTTCGCACAATATATCTTGGAATCTAGCTCTACTAGGAATTGTTGAAAATGCCAAGTTCATCACTCTGATGATGTCACAATGATGTAATATTCTAAACATATTTTTTTTATACAGCATTTTCTGGAAAATCCCCAAGAAAAGCCTGGTGATCTCCAATTTGTTTTTTATTTACAATTTTTTCAGAAAACGTGAAGAAAATGGCAATTGTACCAGTTAGCAAATCATATTTTAGTAGAATAAAAGCATATGACATATTCCATGAAATCCGATAAAGTATATGGTTGAATGATGTTTACCATATAAATTACCAAATCATGCAAAACCAGTCTAGTGACGACAGAGGCGGCGCACGAGCGCTCATTAACGAAGGTATTTTGGGGCGTCTGAATATACATGCAGATCTTGAAGATTATCGTATATATGCGACTGCTTTTATATTCTGTCAGTCTATGTTCAAGAAGAGATTCCAGCAGGACGAATTATCTAAATCGATATCTGTAGATGCAAATGTGGAATTATAGGCCGAATTGTTCAGATAACCAGTGTTTTGAAATCCATGATTACATATATTAAATAACGAAAGATGGTCGTTCACTCAAAACAAATGTTCACTCTTTTCATAAACAATGGAACCAATGCGAATGATGAGAGAGAGAACAATGTTGAGAGAGAGATCAATGATCACGACACTATTAGGGGAAATTTTGTAAGCATATTCTCCGTATTACTCAATTCAGTTCTGCATCAAACTATGGATTGATGTCCCCGTAGAGTTAACAAATGTCTTACATGACGGAAGGTTCCACGGGGCTTCCTGTCGAGCTGTCAGCATCTCATAATCGTTCTTGCGAATGTCGCCTCAAAGAGCGCGGGAAAAGATATCTGTCCAGATGAAACAAATCATCAGGAGGTATCTGACAAAACTCAAACATACAGATCATGATGTCATATTACCCATGTCACGAGGGCAGTCTCCTATAAACATAATGGACAAAGATCCTAGGAAATTAAAGAGAACGTAGAGATTCATGTCCCAATGGTATATATAAACGGTGACGCTGGCCGCGAACGTGTTATATTTTCATTTTGTATACATACGTTGATGAGGTACTGGCTGTGAATCATGGTGTGACTGTTATACAAATAAGAGAGAGAGAGAATGAACTTAACGTTTATAGAGATGATAAACTGTCTTAGACTCGTACGTGGGATATCCGATAATACTACAAACCGACCAACTCCATGTAAACGTAATTTAATGCACGGGCTTCCGAACCTCTTGACATGCATGCAAGGCCTTCGAATTGAATATATAACTTTCGAGCCTATGATTATATCCAACAGAAAATTCCATTCAATCTATTTTCAGGGTAAGACTTGTCTGGTGAAAAAAGGGGGATAGGTTGTTAGCGAGAAAATCAGAACCACCAAAGTGATATAATATTAATCAGGAGTCTGGGATAGCCAACATCTTCTTTTGCTCAAACTTTTTGTATTACAGAGCCGCCCTCGTTACAGTGTAGCATATATAAATTCCGAGGAATTGAATGAGCTGCGGGGTCTTCATAATTACGAAGAAATAGAACCAGAACAGAGACCTCCAGGAATACGTGTAGTCATATCCACTCCTGAAGATGGACCAAGTTCTGGCGAATACGACCATTTGGCAGAGTCGACTCCCACACAAGCGTCAACCTATGAAACGCTGCAAAACTTTCAGACTGGAAGAGGACAAAGACAGTACGAGACACTGGCGCTATGACCGTCATTGGAAGCAGGCCAGGCACTTCACCAGCTTAGGGTAGGCCAATGGATAATTCATCCCAGAATGAGACGGAATATGACAAGGGTGTTTCTGCCGACAGTGGTCCAGGTACCAGTGAATACTACGTGTTGGAGAAACAAGATACAGTCCGGTTCCTGATAATAATTATTTTGTACTAGAAAAAAATCAATAATAATAATAATAATACGTTGCCATGATCATTGAATAACCTGTGAGGTTACAATCATCTCACTACACAGTAAAATATAAATTCCTAATAAAGAAGAACTTTTTTCATATTTTTTTACTTCATGTTTTTTTTCTAAAATTTCCTCAAATTCTGTTCTTGTATTTTTTGATGCTAAGAAAATAATGTTATATTTTCTTGGAAAAAGAAAGTTAAACTTATTCTAATTGAATTGTCTTAATCACAAGTTTATTGTATAGGAATATATTCTGTTACATTGCCATTTTCTTGGGATAAGAATTTTAAAGTTATTCTAGTTGAATTGTCTTGATCACACCTGTATTGCTCAATAGTATATATTCTTACATTGTCTTAGTTTCCTGGAATAAGAAATTTGAACTTTGATTGTCTTGAGCATGCCTCTATTGTTCCAGATTATATATCCCTGCGTTTTCTAGTTTTAGGTATTTAAGTTTAATTTTGTTTTTCATGAATTTATTGTGCTTCTCTTATTCATAGGCTTGTTGAAATGAATTACTGTCCCTTGGTAAAGAAGCTCTTCAGTACTGTTGGGGAAGATTTGTTGAGCGGAAAATAATTTAACCCTCGCGAAACATTGTAAGTTTGAAACTTCTACTGGAAGATTTATGTCTTATTATAACAAAGTCCCATGGCAGAAAATACGCTTGATCTTATGGGGATAATTCTATGGTTTTAATATACGATTTGAAATAAAAAGGAAAATGAAAATGAATTTCATGTATGATGTTGTTGTCGTTACAAGTAAGATTACATCGTGGGTACCGTAATGTATGTTTTACTAAACGTGTGCAATATACAAGAGGAGGGTGACTCCGAAAATATTCGCGAAAAGCATGTTGAAGATCACTATTTCGATATAACTTTATTCATGTCATCGTCAGGAATGGTACTTTACATTGATAAAAATTGTAGTTTAAGGGCCGCTTAAGGTACGGATTTCGCGGCCCATCAACTCAATGTTTTATTTAAATTCCACGGTACATTTCTTCGTTAATTTAAGATCATTTGCAGCGCGAGATATTAAAATAAGTAATTAAATAATAAATAACAATGAGAGAGCAGAGGGAAATATAAATACAAGTAAAGAGGAATCGCTATGTACGGTCCATACTTCATGTAAGAAAGCACGAGAGAGATATCCTCTCCTTATTGGCGTTTACGCCAATGGCATTCAACTTAAATAGGGTCGGTGGGTGGGTGGTGGTGGTTGGAGCTGTGATACATGGATATTGAAACAGGAGTATTTCTGTGACCGGCAGAATGAAGCGACAGAATGGCCCTATGCTGTCTTTTTTGGGGAGACGGCAGAATGGCAGAATGAAAATCGTGGCCGTGTAGGCCTTCTCTTTTATTTTGGCGACGGCACTATGGCACAATGAAGCTCTCTCAATTTATCAAGTATTTACAAATAGGACTATTACTGTGGCCGGCAGAACGAAGCGGCAGAATGACCGTATTCTCCCTTATTTGGGGAGACGGCAGAATGGCACAATGAAAATTATGGCCTTGTACTCTTTTTTTTTTATCACGGCAGAATGTCTCAATGAAGGATCATCAGGATCTGTGACATTTTTGAATTTTTTTGTTAAGTCCAAATTTCCAAAAACGCTCCTCATCATTATAATGCCCAAATTTTATGACACAATGATACCATGGGACATGAAATGACAAAAAATGTATTTTTTTTTTCAATACCCTTGTGAAGCAAAAATGTAATGAAATGACAAAGAATTTCGTGAACCGACTTTAAGAAAATAAATACTATCACGGGCCATGAAAACGCTAAATAAAATGACTCAACTAAGTTTTGGAGGTCCTATGAGCGAAATTATCCATTTCGCCGGAAGCACGTGGCCGCACTTACATATTTCGACTGTGCACGTGAACACAAAACACCGATGAAATTTCGCCGTTTTGCCTCCGACGTCACATGGAAATAAAGATAATTCAATAGAAACTAAACTACAGCAGATATTAAATTTAAATTTTCCACAAATACACAGTTAGATACGTACATTTAAGTCCACCTGTTGGCAAAGAAATCGAATTCAGCGCTTTGAAATCACACAGGTCGGAATGTGACAGTGCGTGCTTCATTCCCAAACAACACTGAACAAGGTGACCCATCACAACTCATACGCGCAAGTAGCTATGACGAAGATATTGCCCATAACATGTACAAACATAAAAGAGGCATCATAATTCAGTAAAATATGGTGATATTTAGAATACAAACTATTTAATTGAACAGTTTCAATGGTGAAAATCATCTTTGGAAACCTCCCTAGAGATGTACTATTTCTAGCCGCCTTACTCTAATATCCTGTCGCCGCCTTCTCGAGAAATCGCGCGAGATTTTGATAATTGGTGAAAGTGAGGGAAAAAAGATTATTCGTCTAATTAGATCAAATTTAGACAACAAAGATGGTATTATAGTGAATTTCGGTGAGTAGCACTCCGATCTGAATGTTTCTGCATTCCGATCGCATGTTCTGAAAGCATTTGTCGATGAAAATAGGTGAGCGTAAACGTGTGTAGATGAATGACATTAACCCTCATGGCCGTGTGCCAACAACAACAACAATACGAAACAACAACAACATGTTGAATGACTGTCTCATTCAGATGACTTTGATTGACAGGTGTTCAGTTTTTTGCGAAGGGTTAATGCATCGAGGCCGGAAAAAGTCCACCTGAGCAGGAAGAAATGTGAATCGCCATTTTCCCGAACAATTCACGTTGCTTGACCACGTGTAGCATTCTATTTTCCAACAACTTCAAGTAGGTCATTCTTGTTGGACCTCAACGAAGAGATGATTCAACTTTATTCGTGAGTTAAATAGTCACAACATTTCTTCAATTTCCAAATTTTACTTCAAAAAAACCACTACATTTTTCATCAATTTTGTTCCACAGTCATTATTTTCGAATTAGTTCAAAGAAATGGCCATATTTTCTTGTGTTTAATTGTGTTTCCTATCTTTCTGGGATGAAATAATGCGCCCTTGATAATTTAGTGCCTTTTGAAAATTTCAACGTGACAAAAAAATGTCAAAATATCTTTCATCCCCCTTGGCCTTAAACTTTCTCAACTGATCAACTATTTCATTGCATTCTCTTTTTTTATCACGGCAGAATGCCCCAATTCAACTTTTCCAACTTATCAACTATTTAAAATATAAAAACTAGAAGAATTTCTCTTCTTTCTTTTTTTGGTGCACGGCACAATGTCACTGTATCAAGTATTTAAAATACAAGGATTTCTGTGATCGGAAGAATGAAGTGGCAGACTGACCGTACTCTTTGTTAATTTTGTTTTGTGTATTTTGACACACAAAATGTGTCAATGTTACATACATATACAAACAGGAGGATTTGACATCGATTGAAAAATGAGTCCAATGGGTCCATCTTCCATGTAAGGATCACGAAATTGGCGAAGAGTGTCTTTTATACAACGCCGCGCATTTGAAACATTTTCATAAGGGGTCGGTGGTCGGGGCTGAGAGTGTTAAATTAGTTTGCCTGTCGGCCTATACTACTACGGTAATGTATCTCTTCATAGAAACGGCGTTACGGCGTTTGACAGTTCAATGTAAATCTTTCCAAGAACTGCTATTGTCGGCGTAAAGGGGAGATATTGTGAGGGTGGGGAGAGGATGTCGTCGTTGGTGTCGCTTGTCAGTGTCGGTGTTGGTGTCCCCTGCCTGGAAATGATAAGGTTTTTGGTTTAGCAAATTCAAAAAAAATCTAAGAAAAAATATTAAAAAAAAAAATATGGGGGGTGGGTATACCACCTGGGGTTTCTACCCCTGGGGTGCTCCAATGTTAAAATCCCTATTAATATGATAGAGTTTTGCATTTAGCTGAAGTGCACATGCACATCTGTACTTGGAAAGTTTGTTGCAGTTGTCAGCTGTCATTGGATGATTATGAAACTTGGTACATATGTTTCTTATGATTAGAGGATGTACCTGTGCTATTTTTGAGATGAAATATTAAGTTTTCTCCCAATTATGGCAAATGATAGAGTTTCTTGTTTAGGTGAATTGTACATGTAAGCCTCTATATGTATACATGTACATGTACATGGTAAGTTTGCTGCAGTTGTCAGCTCTCATTGAATGATTACAAAACTTGGTACACATGTTTATGATTAAAGAATGTACCTGTGCCATTTTTGAGATGAAATATTAATTTTTCTCCAAATGATGTCAAATGATAGAGTTTTGCGTTTGGCTGAAGTGCACATGTACATCTGTACACCACAGTTTGCTGCAGTTGTCAGCTGTCATTGAATGATTATGAAACTTGGTACACATGTTTTTTATGATTAGAAGATGTACCTGTGCTATTCAGAGTCGAATGTCCAAGCGGTGTTAGGGAGGAATGTATGTGAAGTCGACTGTCAAAGCGGTGTTAGGGAGGAATGTATGTGAAGTAGAGTGTCAAAGCGGTGTTAGGGAGGAATGTATGTCAGGTCGAGTGTCAAAGCGGGATTAGGACTTAGGGTTAGATATGCTGCATAACTATCAGGTTTAGGGTCATTTCAGCTATAGAAGTCAGATAATTTCTCCACCAAAGCGTAACTAGGGTAATGTCGAAGCTGGGTGATCGGCATGAGTGTGCTTGAAGTTGAGTTTCAAAGCACTGGAAGGAATATATCTGAAGTGCAGTGTCAAAGCGGTGTTAGGGAAAAATGTACGTGAAGTCGAGTGTGAAAGCTGAGTTAGGGAGAAATGTACATGAAGTCGACTGTCAAAGCGCTGTTAGAGAGGAATGTACGTGAAGTCGAGTGTCAAAGCGGTGTTAGGGAGGAATGTACATGGAGTAGAGTGTCAAAGCGGTGTTAGGGAGGATTGTATGTGAAGTCGAGTGTCAACCAGTGTTAGGGAGGAATGTATGTAAAGTCGAGTGTCAAAGCGGTGTTAGGGAGGAATGTATGTGAAGTCGAGTGTCAAAGCGGTGTTAGGGTGGAATGTATGTGAAGTCGACTGTCAAAGCGGTGTTGGAGAGGAATGTAAGTGAAGTTGATTGTCAAAGTGGTGTTCGGGAGGAATGTATGTGAAGTCCAGCGTCAAAGCGGGATTAGGATTTAGGGTTAGGTATGCTTCATAACTATCAGGTTCAGGGTCATTTCAGCTATAGAAGTCAGATAATTTCTCCACCAAAGCGGAACTAGGGTAATGTCGAAGCTGGGTGTTCGGCATGAGTGTGCTTGAAGTTGAGTTTCAAAGCACTGTTAGGAAGGAATATATCTGAAGTGCAGTGTGAAAGCGGTGTTAGGGAAAAATGTATGTGGAGTCGAATGTCAAAGCGGTGTTAGGGAGGAATGTACGTGAAGTCGAGTGTCAACGCGGTGTTAGGAAGGAATGTACATGGAGTCGAGTGTCAAAGCGGTGTTAGGGAGGAATGTACGTGAAGTCGACTGTCAACCAGTGTTAGGGAGGAATGTATGTGAAGTCGAGTGTCAATGCGGTGTTAGGGTGGAATGTATGTGAAGTCAAGTGTCAAAGCGGTGTTAGGGAGGAATGTATGTGAAGTCGAATGTCAAAGCGGTGTTAGGGAAGAATGTATGTGAAGTCGACTGTCAAAGCGGTGTTAGGGAGGAATGTATGTGAAGTCGAATGTCAAAACGCTGTTAGGGAGAAATGTATGCGAAGTCGAATGTCAAAGCGGTGTTAGGGAGTAATGTATGTGAAGTCGAGTGTCAAAGCGGTGTTAGTGAGGAATGTATGTGAAGTCGAATGTCAAAGCGGTGTTAGGGAGGAATGTATGTGAAGTCGACTGTCAAACCGGTGTTAGGGAGGAATGTATGTGAAGTCGAGTGTCAAAGCGGTGTTAGGGAGGAATGTATGTCAGGTCGAGTGTCGAAGCGGGATTAGTACTTAGGGTTAGGTATGCTGCATAACTATCAGGTTTAGGGTCATTTCAGCTATAGAAGTCAGATAATTTCTCCACCAAAGCGTAACTAGGGTAATGTCGAAGCTGGGTGTTCGGCATGAGTGTGCTTGAAGTTGAGTTTCAAAGCACTGGAAGGAATATATCTGAAGTGCAGTGGCAAAGCGGTGTTAGGGAAAAATGTATGTGGAGTCGAATGTCAAAGCGGTGTTAGGGAGGAATGTACGTGAAGTCGAATGTGAAAGCGGAGTTAGGGAGAAATGTACATGAAGTCGACTGTCAAAGCGCTGTTAGGGAGGAATGTACGTGAAGTCGAGTGTCAAAGCGGTGTTAGGGAGGAATGTACATGGAGTCGAGTGTCAAAGCGGTGTTAGGGAGGATTGTATGTGAAGTCGAGTGTCAACCAGAGTTAGGGAGGAATGTATGGAAAGTCGAGTGTCAAAGCGTTGTTAGGGTGGAATGTATGTGAAGTCGACTGTCAAAGCGGTGTTTGAGAGTAATGTAAGTGAAGTTGATTGTCAAAGTGGTGTTCGGGAGGAATGTATGTGAAGTCCAGCGTCAAAGCGGGATTAGGACTTAGGGTTAGGTATGCTTCATAACTATCAGGCTCAGGGTCATTTCAGCTATAGAAGTCAGATAATTTCTCCAGCAAAGCGGAACTAGGGTAATGTCGAAGCTGGGTGTTCGGCATGACTGTGCTTGAAGTTGAGTTTCAAAGCACTGTTAGGAAGGAATATATCTGAAGTGCAGTGTCGAAGCGGTGTTAGGGAAAAATGTATGTGGAGTCGAATGTCAAAGCGGTGTTAGGGAGGAATGTACGTGAAGTCGAGTGTCAACGCGGTGTTAGGGAGGAATGTACATGGAGTCGAGTGTCAAAGCGGTGTTAGGGAGGAATGTACGTGAAGTCGAGTGTCAACCAGTGTTAGGGAGAAATGTATGTGAAGTCGAGTGTCAAAGCGGTGTTAGAGAGGAATGTATGTGAAGTCAAGTGTCAAAGTGGTGTTAAGGAGGAATGTATGTGAAGTCGAATGTCAAAGCGGTGTTAGGGAGGAATGTATGTGAAGTCGACTGTCAAAGCGGTGTTAGGGAGGAATGTATGTGAAGTCGAGTGTCAAAGCGGTGTTAGGGAGGAATGTATGTGAAGTCCAGTGTCAAAGCGGTGTTAGGGAGGAATGTATGTGAAGTCGACTGTCAAAGCGGTGTTAGGGAGGAATGTACTTGAAGTCGAGTGTCAAAGCAGTGTAAGGGAGGAATGTATCTGTGGTCGAGTGTCAAAGCGGGATTAGGACTTAGTATTAGGTATTAGAAGTCGAATGTCAAAGCAGTGTTAGGGAGGAATGTATGTGAAGTCGACTGTCAAAGCGGTGAATGTACGTGAAGCCGAGTGTCAAAGCGGTGTTAGGGAGGAATGTATGTCAGGTCGAGTGTCAAAGCGGGATTAGGACTTAGGGTTAGGTATGCTGCATAACTATCAGGTTTAGGGTCATTTCAGCTATAGAAGTCAGATAATTTCTCCACCAAAGCGTAACTAGGGTAATGTCGAAGCTGGGTGTTCAGCATGAGTGTGCTTGAAGTTGACTTTCAAAGCACTGTTGGGAAGGAATATATCTGAAGTGCAGTGTCAAAGCGGTGTTAGGGAAATATGTACGTGGAGTCGAATGTCAAAGCGGTGTTAGGGAGGAATGTACGTGAAGTCGAGTGTGAAAGCGGAGTTAGGGAGAAATGTACATGAAGTCGACTGTCAAATCGCTGTTAGGGAGGAATGTATGTGAAGTCGAGTGTCAAAGCGGTGTTAGGGAGGAATGTATGTGAAGTCGAATGTCAAAGCGGTGTTAGGGAGGAATGTATGTGAATTCGACTGTCAAAGCGGTGTTAGGGAGTAATGTATGTGAAGTCGAGTGTCAAAGCGGTGTTAGGGAGGAATGTATGTGAAGTCGAGTGTCAAAGCGTTGTTAGGGTGGAATGTATGTGAAGTCGACTGTCAAAGCGGTGTTTGAGAGTAATGTAAGTGAAGTTGATTGTTCGGGAGGAATGTATGTGAAGTCCAGCGTCAAAGCGGGATTAGGACTTAGGGTTAGGTATGCTTCATAACTATCAGGTTCAGGGTCATTTCAGCTATAGAAGTCAGATAATTTCTCCAGCAAAGCGGAACTAGGGTAATGTCGAAGCTGGGTGTTCGGCATGACTGTGCTTGAAGTTGAGTCACACCGTTAGGAAGTGCAGTGTCGATGCGGTGTTAGGGAAAAAAATGTGGAGTCGAATGTCAAAGCGGTGTTAGGGAGGAATGTACGTGAAGTCGAGTGTCAACGCGGTGTTAGGGAGGAATGTACATGGAGTCGAGTGTCAAAGCGGTGTTAGGGAAGAATGTACGTGAAGTCGAGTGTCAACCAGTGTTAGGGAGGAATGTATGTGAAGTCGAGTGTCAAAGCGGTGTTAGGGAGGAATGTATGTGAAGTCAAGTGTCAAAGCGGTGTTAGGGAGGAATGTATGTGAAGTCGAATGTCAAAGCGGTGTTAGGGAGGATTGTATGTGAAGTCGAGTGTCAACCAGAGTTAGGGAGGAATGTATGCAAAGTCGAGTGTCAAAGCGGTGTTAGGGAGGAATGTATGTGAAGTCGAGTGTCAAAGCGTTGTTAGGGTGGAATGTATGTGAAGTCGACTGTCAAAGCGGTGTTTGAGATTAATGTAAGTGAAGTTGATTGTCAAAGTGGTTTTCGGGAGGAATGTATGTGAAGTCCAGCGTTAAAGCGGGATTAGGACTTAGGGTTAGGTATGCTTCATAACTATCAGGTTCAGGGTCATTTCAGCTATAGAATTCAGATAATTTCTCCACCAAAGCGGAACTAGGGTAATGTCGAAGCTGGGTGTTCGGCATGAGTGTGCTTGAAGTTGAGTTTCAAAGCACTGTTAGGAAGGAATATATCTGAAGTGCAGTGTCGAAGCGGTGTTAGGGAAAAATGTATGTGGAGTCGAATGTCAAAGCGGTGTTAGGGAGGAATGTACGTGAAGTCGAGTGTGAAAGCGGAGTTAGGAAGAAATGTACATGAAGTCGACTGTCAAAGCGCTGTTAGGGAGGAATGTACGTGAAGTCGAGTGTCAAAGCGGTGTTAGGGAGGAATGTACATGGAGTCGAGTGTCAAAGCGGTGTTAGGGAGGATTGTATGTGAAGTCGAGTGTCAACCAGTGTTTGGGAGGAATGTATGTAAAGTGGACTGTCAAAGCGGTGTTAGGGAGGAATGTAAGTGAGGTTGATTGTCAAAGTGGTGTTCGGGAGGAATGTATGTGAAGTCCAGCGTCAAAGCGGGATTAGGACTTAGGGTTAGGTATGCTTCATAACTATCAGGTTCAGGGTCATTTCAGCTATAGAAGTCTGATAATTTCTCCACCAAAGCGTAACTGGGGTAATGTGTTGATTGTCAAAGTGGTGTTCGGGAGAAAGGTATGTGAAGTCCAGCGTCAAAGCGGGATTAGGACTCAGGGTTAGGTATGCTTCATAACTATCAGGTTCAGGGTCATTTCAGCTATAGAAGTCTGATAATTTCTCCACCAAAGCGTAACTGGGGTAATGTTGTTAGGGAGGAATGTACGTGAGGTCGAATGTCAAAGCATTCTTCGGGAGGAATGTATGTTTAGTTCAGCGTTAAAGCAGTGTTGAGGAATGCATGTGAAGTCAAGTGTCAACCCGTGTAAGGGAGGAAGGTATGTTTAGTTGATTGTGAAATCGGTTTTAGGGAGGACTGTACATGGAGTCGAGTGTCAAAGCGGTGTTAGGGAGGAATGTACGTGAAGTCGAGTGTCAACCAGTGTTAGGGAGGAATGTATGTGAAGTAGAGTGTCAAAGCGGTGTTAGGGAGGAATGTATGTGAAGTCAAGTGTCAAAGCGGTGTTGGGGAGGAATGTATGTGGAGTCGAATGTCAAAGCGGTGTTAGGGAGGAATGTACGTGAAGTCGAGTGTGAAAGCGGAGTTAGGGAGAAATGTACATGAAGTCGACTGTCAAAGCGCTGTTAGGGAGGAATGTACGTGAAGTCAAGTGTCAAAGCGGTGTTAGGGGAATGCACATGGAGTCGAGTGTCAAAGCGGTGTTAGGGAGGAATGTATGTGAAGTCGACTGTCAAAGCAGTGTTAGGGAGGAATGTATGTGAAGTCGAGTGTCAAAGCGGTGTTAGGGAGGAATGTATGTGAAGTTGAGTGTCAAAGCGGTGTTAGGGAGGAATGTATGTGAAGTCGAATGTCAGAGCGGCGTTATGGAGGAATGTATGTGAAGTGGACTGTCAAAGCGGTGTTAGGGAGGAATGTATGTGAAGTCGAGTGTCAAAGCGGTGTTAGGGAGGAATGTATGTGAAGTCGAATGTCAAAGCAGTGTTAGGGAGGAATGTATGTGAAGTCGACTGTCAAAGCGGTGTTAGGGAGGAATGTATGTGAAGTCGAGTGTCAAAGCGGTGTTAGGGAGGAATGTATGTGAAGTCGAATGTCAAAGCGGTGTTAGGGAGGAATGTATGTGAAGTCGACTCTCAAAGCGGTGTTAGGGAGGAATGTATGTGAAGTCGAGTGTCAAAGCGGTGTAGGGAGGAATGTATGTCAGGTCGAGTGTCAAAGCGGGATTAGGACTTAGGATTAGGTATGCTTCATAACTATCAGGTTTAGGGTCATTTCAGCTATAGAAGTCAGATAATTTCTCCACCAAAGCGTAACTAGGGTAATGTCGAAGCTGGGCGTTCAGCAGGAGTGTGCTTGAAGTTGACTTTCAAAGCACTGTCAGGAAGGAATATATCTGAAGTGCAGTGTCAAATCGGTATTAGGGAAAAATGTACGTGCAATCGAGTGTCAAAGCTGTATTAGGAAGGAATGTATGTTTAGGTGAGGGTCAAAGCAGTGTCACGGAATGTATGTCAAGTCGAATGTCAAATTGTTATTAGGGAGAAAGGTACGTGGAGTCAAGTGTCAAATCGGTGTTAGGGAGGAATGTATGTGAAGTCGAGTGTCAAAGCGGTGTTAGGGAGGAATGTACGTCAAGTCGAGTGTCAAAGCGGTGTTAGGGAGGAATGTATGTCAAGTCGAGTGGCAAAGCGGTGTTAGGGAGGAATGTATGTGAAGTCGAGTGTCAAAGTGGTGTTAGGGAGGAATGTATTTGAAGTTGAATGTCAAAGCGGTGTTAGGGAGGAATGTATGTGAAGTCGAGTGTCAAAGCGGTGTTAGGGAGGAATGTATGTAATGTTGAGTGTCAAAGCGGTATTAGGACTTAGGGTTAGGTATGCTTCATAACTATCAGGTTCAGGGTCATTTCAGCTATAGAAGTCAGATAATTTCTCCACCAAAGCGGAACTAGGGTAATGTCGAAGCTGGGTGTTCGGCATGAGTGTGCTTGAAGTTGAGTTTCAAAGCATTGTTAGGAAGGAATATATCTGAAGTGCAGTGTCAAAGCGGTGTTAGGGAAAAATGTATGTGGAGTCGAATGTCAAAGCGGTGTTAGGGAGGAATGTATGTGAAGTCGAGTTAAAGCGGAGTGAGGGAGAAATGTACATGAAGTCAACTGTCAAAGCTCTGTTAGGGAGGAATGTATGTCAAGTCGAGTGTCAAAGCGGTGTTAGGGAGGAATGTACGTCAAGTCGAGTGTCGAAGCGCTGTTAGGAGCAATGTACGTCAAGTCGAGTGTCAAAGCGATGTTAGGGAGGAATGTATGTGAAGTCGAGTGTGAACCAGTGTTAGGGAAGAATGTATGTGAAGTCGAGTGTCGAAGCGGTGTTAGGGAGGAATGTATGTGAAGTCAAGTGTCAAAGCGGTGTTAGGGAGGAATGTATTTGAAGTCGAATGTCAAAGCGGTGTTAGGGAGGAATGTATGTTAAATCAACTGTCAAAGCGATGTTAGGGAGGAATGTATGTGAAGTCGACTGTCAAAGCGGTGTTAGGGAGTAATGTATGTGAAGTCGAGTGTCAAAGCGGTGTTAGGGAGGAATGTGTCAGGTCGAGTGTCGAAGCGGGATTAGGACTTAGGGTTATGTATGCTGCATAACTATCAGGTTTAGGGTCATTTCAGCTATAGAAGTCAGATAATTTCTCCACCAAAGTGTAACTAGGGTAATGTCGAAGCTGGGTGTTCGGCATGAGTGTGCTTGAAGTTGAGTTTCAAAGCACTGGAAGGAATATATCTGAAGTGCAGTGTCAAAGCGGTGTTAGGGAAAAATGTATGTGGAGTCGAATGTCAAAGCGGTGTTAGGGAGGAATGTACGTGAAGTCGAGTGGGAAAGCGGAGTTAGGGAGAAATGTACGTGAAGTCGACTGTCAAAGCGCTGTTAGGGAGGAATGTACGTGAAGTCGAGTGTCAAAGTGGTGTTAGGGAGGAATGTACATCGAGTCAAGTGTCAAAGCGGTGTTAGGGAGGATTGTACGTGAAGTCGAGTGTCAAAGCGGTGTTAGGGAGGAATATATCTGAAGTGCAGTGTCAAAGCGGTGTTAGGGAGGAATGTATGTGAAGTCGAGTGTCAAAGCAATGTTAGGGAGGAATGTATGTGAAGTCGAATGTCAAAGCGGTGTTGGGGAGGAATGTATGTGAAGTCAACTGTCAGAGCGGTGTTAGGGAGGAATGTACGTGAAGTCGAGTGTCAAAGCGGTGTTAGGGAGGAATGTATGTCAGGTCAAGTGTCAAAGCGGGATTAGGACTTAGGGTTAGGTATGCTTCATAACTATCAGGTTTAGGGTCATTTCAGCTATAAAGTCAGATAATTTCTCCATCAAAGCGTAACTAGGGTACTGTCGAAGCTGTGTATTCGGCATGAGTGTGCTTGAAGTTGAGTTTCAAAGCACTGTTAGGAAGGAATATATCTGAAGTGCAGTGTCAAATCGGTGTTAGGGAAAAATGTACATGGAGTCGAATGTCAAAGCGGTGTTAGGGAGGAATGTACGTGAAGTCGAGTGTGAAAGCGGAGTTAGTGAGAAATGTACAAGAAGTCGACTGCCAAAGCGCTGTTGGTGAGGAATGTACGTGAAGTCGAGTGTATGTTTAGTGGACTGTCAAAGCGGTGTTAGGGAGGAATGTATGTCAATTCGACTGTCGAAGCGGTGTTAGGGAGGAATGTACGTGAAGTCGAGTGTCAAAGCGGTGTTAGGGAGGAATGTATGGGAGGTCGAGTGTCAAAGCGGGATTAGGACTTAGGGTTAGGTATGCTTCATAACTATCAGGTTAGGAAGGAATGTACATGGAATCGAGTGTCAAAGGGGTGTTAGGGAGAAATGTATGTGAAGTTGAGTGTCAAAGCGGTTTTAGGGAGGAAAGTATGTCAAGTCGACTTTCAAAGCGGTGTTAGGGAGGAATGTATGTGAAATCGAGTGTCAAAGCGGTGTTAGGGAGGAATGTAAGTGAAATCAAGTGTCAAAGCGGGATTAGGACTTAGGGTTAGGTATGCTTCATAACTATCAGGTTTAGTGTCATGTCAGCTATAGAAGTCAGATAATTTCTCCACCAAAGCGTAACTAGGGTAATGTCGAAGCTGGGTGTTCGGCATGAGTGTGCTTGAAGTTGATTTTCAAAGCACTATTAGGAAGGAATATATCTGAAGTGCAGTGTCAAAGCGGTGTTAGGGGAAAATGTACGTGGAGTCGAATGTCAAAGCGGTATTAGGGAGGAATGTACGTGAAGTCGAGTGGGAAAGCGGAGTTAGGGAGAAATGTACGCGAAGTCGACTGTCAAAGCGCTGTTAGGGAGGAATGTACGTGAAGTCGAGTGTCAAAGCGGTGTTAGGGAGGAATGTACATCGAGTCAAGTGTCAAAGCGGTTATAGCGAGGGTTGTACGTGAAGTCGAGTGTCAAAGCGGTGTTAGGGAGGAATATATCTGAAGTGCAGTGTCAAAGCGGTGCTAGGGAGGAATGTATGTGAAGTCGAGTGTCAAAGCAGTGTTAGGGAGGATGTATGTGAAGTCGAATGTCAAAGCGGTGTTAGGGAGGAATGTATGTGAAGTCAACTGTTAAAGCGGTGTTAGGGAGGAATGTACGTCAAGTCGAGTGTCAAAGCGGTGTTAGGGAGGAATGTATGTCAGGTCGAGTGTCAAAGCGGGATTAGGACTTAGGGTTAGGTATGCTTCATAACTATCAGGTTTAGGGTCATTTCAGCTATAAAGTCACATAATTTCTCCATCAAAGCGTAACTAGGGTACTGTCGAAGCTGTGTGTTCGGCATGAGTGTGCTTGAAGTTGAGTTTCAAAGCACTGTTAGGAAGGAATATATCTGAAGTGCAGTGTCAAAGCGGTGTTAGGGAAAAATGTACATGGAGTCGAATGTCAAAGCGGAGTTAGGGAGAAATGTACATGAAGTCGACTGTCAAAGCGCTGTTGGTGAGGAATGTACGTGAAGTCGAGTGTATGTTTAGTTGAATGTCAAAGTGGTGTTAGGGAGGAATGTATGTCAATTCGAGTGTCAAAGCGGTGTTAGGGAGGAATGTATGTGAAGTCGAGTGTCAAAGCGGTGTTAGGGAGGAATGTATGTGAGGTCGAGTGTCAAAGCGGGATTAGGAGTTAGGGTTACGCATGCTTCATAACCATCAGGTTAGGGAGGAATGTACATGGAATCGGATGTCAAAGGGGTGTTATGGAGAAATGTATGTGAAGTTGAGTGTCAAAGCGGTTTTAGGGAGAAAAGTATGTCAAGTCGACTGTCAAAGCGGTGTTAGGGAGGAATGTACGTGAAATCGAGTGTCAAAGCGGCGTTAGGGAGGAATGTAAGTGAAGTTTATTGTCAAAGTGGTGTTCGGGAGGAATGTATGTGAAGTCAAGTGTCAAAGCGGGATTAGGACTTTAGGGTTAGGTATGCATGATAACTATCAGGTTCAGGGTCATTTCACCTATAGAAGTCAGATAAATTCTCCACCAAAGCGTAACTGGGATAATGTCGAAGCTGAGCGTTCGGCATCAGTGTGCGTGAAGTGGAGTTTCAAACCACTGTTAGGAAGGAATATATCTGAAGTGCAGTGTCAAAGCGGTATTAGGGAAAAATGTATGTGCAATCGAGCGTCAAAGCTGCATTAGGGAGGAATGTATGTTTAGCTGAGTGCCAAAGCAGTGTCATGGAATGTATGTGAAGTCGAATGTTAAATTGTAGTTAGGGAGGAATGGACGTGAAGTCGAATGTCAAAACATTCTTCGGGAGGAATGTATGTTTAGTTCAGTGTCAAAGCGGTGTTGAGGAATGCATGAGAAGTCGAGTGTCAACCAGTGTAAGGGAGGAATGTATGTTTAGTTAAATGTCAAAGCGGTGTTAGGGATGAATGTAAATGGAGTCGAGTGTCAAAGCAGGGTTAGGGAGGAATGTACGTGGAGTCGAGTGTCAAGCAGTGTTAGGGAGGAATGTATGTGAAGTCGAGTGTCAAAGCGGTGTTAGGGAGGAATGTATTTGAAGTCGAGTGTCAAAGCGGTGTTAGGGAGGAATGTTTGCGAAGTCAGGAGTCAAAGCTGTGTTAGGGAGCAGTGAAAGTCAAATCCAGCGTCAAAGCCGATGTTAGGGAGGAATCAGAATAGGTATGTTTCGTAACTATCATCTTCAGGTTCATTTCAGCTATCAAAATGAAATAAGTCGAGTGTCAAAGTGGTGTTGGGGAGGAATGGACGTGAAATCGAGAGACATAGCGGAGGTCGGAAGAAATGCACGTGAAGTCAACTGTCAAAGCGCTGTTATGCAGGAATGTACGTGAAGTCGAGTGTCGAAGCAGTGTTGGGGAGCAGTGAATGACAACTCACGTGTCGGAAGGAATGTACGTGAGGTAGTGTCAAAGCGGTGTTAGGGAGGAATGTACGTGAAGTCGAGTGTCAAAGCGGTGTTAGGGAGGAATGTATGTGAGGTCGAGTGTCAAAGCGGGATTAGGACTTAGGGTTAGGTATGCTTCATAACTATCAGGTTAGGGAGGAATGTACATGGAATCCGGTGTCAAAGGGGTGTTAGGGATAAATGTATGTGAAGTTGAGTGTCAAAGCGGTTTTAGGGAGGAAAGTATGTCAAGTCGACTGTCAAAGCGGTGTTAGGGAGGAATGTATGTGAAATCGAGTGTCAAAGCGGCGTTAGGGAGGAATGTAAGTGAAGTTTATTGTCAAAGTGGTGTTCGGGAGGAATGTATGTGAAGTCAAGTGTCAAAGCGGGATTAGGACTTTAGGGTTAGGTATGCTTGATAACTATCAGGTTCAGGGTCATTTCAGCTATAGAAGTCAGATAAATTCTCCACCAAAGCGTAACTGGGGTAATGTCGAAGCTGAGCGTTCGGCATCAGTGTGCGTGAAGTGGAGTTTCAAACCACTGTTAGGAAGGAATATATCTGAAGTGCAGTGTCAAAGCGGTATTAGGGAAAAATGTATGTGCAATCGAGCGTCAAAGCTGTATTAGGGAGGAATGTATGTTTAGCTGAGTGTCAAAGCAGTGTCATGGAATGTATGTGAAGTCGAATGTTAAATTGTTGTTAGGGAGGAATGGACGTGAAGTCGAATGTCAAAACATTCTTCGGGAGGAATGTATGTTTAGTTCAGTGTCAAAGCGGTGTTGAGGAATGCATGAGAAGTCGAGTGTCAACCAGTGTAAGGGAGGAATGTATGTTTAGTTAAATGTCAAAGCGGTGTTAGGGATGAATGTAAATGGAGTCGAGTGTCAAAGCAGGGTTAGGGAGGAATGTACGTGGAGTCGAGTGTCAAGCAGTGTTAGGGAGGAATGTATGTGAAGTCGAGTGTCAAAGCGGTGTTAGGGAGGAATGTATGTGAAGTCGAGTGTCAAAGCGGTGTTAGGGAGGAATGTTTGCGAAGTCAGGAGTCAAAGCTGTGTTAGGGAGCAGTGAAAGTCAAATCCAGTGTCAAAGCGGTGTTAGGCAGGAAGGTACGTGAAGCCGAGAGTGAAAGCGGTGTTAGGGAGGAATGTATATGAGGTAGACTATCGAAGCGATGAATCAGAATAGGTATGTTTCGTAACTATCATCTTCAGGTTCATTTCAGCTATCAAAATGAAATAAGTCGAGTGTCAAAGTGGTGTTGGGGAGGAATGGACGTGAAATCGAGAGACATAGCGGAGGTCGGGAGAAATGCACGTGAAGTCAACTGTCAAAGCGCTGTTATGCAGAAATGTACGTGAAGTCGAGTGTCGAAGCAGTGTTGGGGAGCAGTGAATGACAACTCACGTGTCAAAGCGGTGTTAGGAAGGAATGTACGTGAGGTAGTGTCAAAGCGGTGTTAGGCAGGAATCAGGATATCATAGGACTTACGGTTAGGTATGTTTTTTAACTATCATGTTCAGGCGCATGCGTACTCATGCAATATTTTATAGTTGACCAATCAGTAAGTCGGGTTACGTCAGCTGATCAGATTTTTGCGGGGTTGAATGAAAAGAATATAGCACACATGACCATTTTACCCAATAACATCGACGCATTTCTACTACGTGACCTAAATACTTATGCGTAAATGGAAACACGAGTTGTTGCCCTTCAATTTGATATCTCTAACGTGGAGAATGTCTTCCTGGATTTCGTTGTGGAAGATGGTAAACAAGGTGCATTTTTACTCGGTTTAACAAACTTTTCTGAATAAATGACGCACTGTTTTACATTTGTAGACGATATTCGCATAACCAAGTGTCTTTTTTAGTAATAAATACCATGGTGTTCACGATAAACTTTTTAGCGATCACCCGACATAATCGGGGAGATCAAATTATCGTTCTGCTGAAATCTCGTTGAGGCGATCGCCTGCTATATTGATGCCTGCCTTAAGGTTAAGTATCTGTGTTTCATAGCTAACAGGTTCACTGTTATTTCAGCTATCAAAATGAGATAATATCATCACAAGTGTGTGCCCATAGTTGAGTGTCAAAGTGGGGTTACGGACTTTATGGCAAGTCAGATGTCAAAGCAGGTGTGGCCGGGGCAAACCCGCTAGTACAACAGGGACTTGATTCAGAATGCCAAGAACATCTTCAGTCAGTTTCAAGAGATGTGCGAAAGGCCTTACAAATGGCCAAAGGCAACAGCACTGCTGCTAGACAGAAATAAGTGTACGACAGATTCGAACCCTGTGAACACCGATCCTTGTACAGAACAAAGCTTGAATCTCACACTACTGCAACTGCTCAACCTCCGCCAGGTTCATAGCTGTCCCTTACAAAGCCCGCAAAACCGCTAGTACTACAGGGACTTCACCCAGAATGCCGACAACACCGTCAGTCAGTTTGAAGATATGTGTTGAAAGACCTTCCAAATGGCAAAAGGCAGCAACACCGATGCTGGATATATATGTTGGTGTAGAACAGACCCAAACACCAAACACCGACCCTTGCATACAACAAAGATTGAATCTCACGTTACTGCAAGTCCGAAACCTCCGGCAGGTTTATTGGTCTACCTCACAATGCCGGCAAAATCAGTAATACTACAGGGACTTGATGCAGAATGCCGACAACACCGTCAGTTCGTTTGAAGACATGTATCAAAGGCCGATAACGGTGCTAGATTGAAATAGGTGTATGACAGACCCAAAGCTCGACAACACCGGCTCTTAGAAAAGTGATCAAGCCTCTCACTACTGCAAGTCCCGACCTCCGTCACCTTCAAACCTTCCCCTCACAAAGTTGCTGGTACGACAAGGACTAGATTGGGAATGCCGACAACACCATCAGAGCCTGTTAGAAGAGATACGTGAAAGGCCGGCAAGACCGGTGCTATGGACATAGGTGTAGGATACAATCCAAACGCCGACAAGTCCGCAACCTCCGCCTGCTTTGTGGCTCTCCGTTACAAAGCCGCCAAAATCGCTGACACTACCTCAGGTCTGGGAGATCTACCTCACAAAGCCAGCAAAACCGCTGGTTCTACAACAGCTTCATTCAGAAAGCCGACAACACCATCACACTCAGTTTGAAGAGATGCGTGAAAGGCCGGCAAGACCGGTGCTATGAACATACGTGTACAACCCAAACACCAAGTCCGCAACCTCCGCCTGCTTTGTAGCTCTCCGATACAAAGCCGCCAAAATCACTGACACTAAAAATACTTCATTCAGAATGCCAACAACACGGTCACTTTGAAGAGATATGTGAAAGGCCTTCCAAATGACATAAGCGCTGGTCCTGGAAGGACTTCATTCAGAATGCCGACAACACCGTCAGAGCCTGTTAGAAGAGATGCATGACAGGCCGGCAAGACCGGTGCTATGAACACAGGTGTATGATGCAATCCAAACACCAAACACCGACAAGTCCACAACCTCCGCCTGCTTTGTAGGCCTCAGGTTACAAAGCCGCCAAAACCGCTGACACTACAAAGACTTGATTCTATTTGGCGACAATACCGTCAGTTTTAATAGATGTGTGAAAGCATTCCAAATGGTGAAAGACCGCAACAGCGCTGCTAGGTAGAAATCAGTGTTTGACAAACACAAACACTGTCAACGCCGGCCCTTGCATAGAGCAAAGATTGAATCTTGGACTACCGCAAGTCCGGAACCTTCTCCACGTTTATAGGTCAAGCTCACAAAGACGGTAAAACCGCTGGTCCTAAAAGGGCTTCATTCAGAATGCCGACAACACCGTCAGAGTCCGTCTGAAGACATGTATGAAAGGCCGACAAGACCGGTGCTAGATTGACATAGGTGTATGACAGACGCAAAGCCCGACAACACCGGCTCTTACAAAAATGATCAAGTCTCAGACTACTGCAAGTCCGGAACCTCCGCCCGTTCAAACCTTCCCCTCACAAAGTTGCTGGTACTAGAAGGATTTCATTCACAATGCCGACAACACCGACAGAGCTTGTTAGAAGAGGCGCGTGAAAGGCCGGAAAGACCGGTACTATGAACATAGGTGTGTGATTCAACCCAAACATGAATCCCGACAAGTCCCAAACCTCCGCCTGCTTTGTAGGTCTTCGTTACAAAGCCGCAAAAACCGTTGACACAGAAGAACTTGTTTCACAATGCCGACAACATCATCACAGTTGAGAGTATAAGAGTCCACAAGAGCTTGAAACACTGTCAACAACGACCCTTGCATAGAGCAAAGAATTAATTGGACTACCGGAAGTCTGTAACCTCCGCAAGGTTTATAGCTGTCTTTTACAAAGCCAACATAAGCGCTGGTCGTAAAATGGCTTGATCCAGAATGCCGACAACACCGACAAAGCCTGTTTGAAGAGATGCGTGAAAGGCCGGCAAGACCGGTGCAATGAACACAGGTGTATGAGCAATCCAAACACCAAACACCGACAAGTCCGCAAGCTCCGCCTGCTTTGTAGCCCTCCGGTTACAAAGCCGCCAAAACCGCTGACACTACAAAGACTTGACTCTGAATGCCGACAACACCATCATTTTTAAGAGATGTGTGAACAGCGTTCCAAATAGCGAAAGACCGCAACACCGCTGCTAGGTAGAAATAAGTGTATGACAAACACAAACACCGTCAACGCCGGACCTTGCACAGAGCAAAGATTGAATCTGGGACTACCGCAAGTCCGGAACCTTCTCCAGGTATTAAGGTCTACCTCACAAAGCCGGTAAAACCGCTGGTCCTACAAGGGCTTAATTCAGAAAGCCGACAACACCGTCAGACTCCGTTTGAAGAGATGCGTGAAAGGCCGGCAAGACCGGTGCTATGAACATACGTGTAGGATACAACCCAAACGCCGACAAGTCCGCAGCCTGCGCCTGCTTTGTAGCTCTCCGATACAAAGCCGCCAAAATCACTGACACTGAAAAGACTTCATTCAGAATGCCAACAACGCTGTCACTTTGAAGAGATATGTGAAAGGCCTTCCAAATGACATAAGCGCTTGTCCTGGAAGGACTTGATTCAGAATGCCGACAACACCGTCAGAGTTTGTTAGTAGAGATGCATGAAAGGCCGGCAAGACCGGTGCTATGAACACAGGTGTATGATGCAATCCAAACACCGAACACCGACACGACCGCAACCTCTGCCTGCTTTGTAGTCCTCAGGTTACAAAGCCGCCAAATCGCTAACACTGCAAAGACTTGATTCTGAATGCCGACAACACCGTCAGTTTTAAGAGATGTGTGAAAGGCATTCCAAATGGCGAAAGACCGCAACACCGCTTCTAGTTAGAAATAAGTGTATGAGAAACACAAACACCGTCAACGCGGGCCCTTGCACAGAACAAAGATTGAATATGGGACTACCGCGAGTCCGGAATCTTCTCCAGGTATTAAGGTGGCTCCCTGGTTTCGGTGCAAAGTCATGTCATTTTTCTCATATTTTTTTTATAGCTCGGGAAATTCATCCTATATCAGAAAATGATATAAAAATTGGGGCATAGCGTATTACTTTTTTCTAATTTTCAGCTTATATAACGTGTACCTGTGGCAAATTGGTACAATGTGAATACTATGTAAAACACCCAATACCCGAGACATAATTGTTTTCATAATATTCAAAAGTCATGTCAATTTTCTCATTTTTTTAATATGTATTCCTTGAAACATCAAGTTTTTGAATAACTCAAATTTAAGGTAGGTCGCCACCCAAAAAAGGGCATGAATGGGGCTCTGAATCTACCTACTCCCACACTTTTCCCCGCCATTTTGCATGAAGTCCCAACAATGCAACGTCATGACGTCGACAAATGGCACACCAACAAAGATTTTGCCATTCGACGTCATGACGTCACAAGGGATAATGTATCAATTGCTTACAAAACGAGCTGCTAAAACGTAAACGCTGCATGTCATTCTATCCATTCGCTCACAAGAGTACGATAACAAGGGAGGTAATTGCTATGCGCAAGAGGCTGCGCAGGACAGTCATTCGTGTAACCAGGGAGCCACCTTAAGGTCTACCTCACAAAGCCGGCAAAACCGCTGGTCCTACAAGGGCTTAATTCAGAAAGCCGACAACACCGTCAGACTTCGTTTGAAGAGATGCGTGAAAGGCCGGCAAGACCGGTGCTATGAACATACGTGTAGGATACAACCCAAACGCAACCTCCGCCTCCTTTGTAGCTCTCCGATACAAAGCCGCCATAATCACTGACACTAAAAATACTTTATTCACAATGCCAACAACACTGTCACTTTGAAGAGATATGTGAAAGGCCTTCCAAATGACATAAGCGCTTGTCCTGGAAGGACTTGATTCACAATGAAGACAACACCGTCAGAGCTTGTTAGAAGAGATGCATGAAAGGCCGGCAAGACCGGTGCTATGAACACAAACCTGTGTATGATGCAATCCAAACACCGAACACCGACAAGACCGCAACCTCCGCCTGCTTTGTAGCCCTCAGGTTACAAAGCCGCCAAAACCGCTAACACTACAAAGACTTGATTCTGAATGCCGACAACACCGTCAGTTTTAAGAGATGTGTGAAAGGCGTTCCAAATGGCGAAACACCGCAACACCGCTGCTAGTTAGAAATAAGTGTATGACACCGTCAATGCCGGCCCTTGCACAGAGCAAAGGTTGAATCTGGGACTACCGCGAGTCCGGAACCTTCTCCAGGTATTAAGGTCTACCTCACAAAGCCGCCAAGACCGCTGGTACTACAAGGGCTTCAAGCCGACAACACCGTCACATTCCGTTTGAAGAGATGCCGGCAAGACAGGTGCTATGAACATACGTGTAACATACAACCCAAACGCCGACAAGGCCGCAACCTCCGCCTGATTTGTAGCTCTCCGTTACAAAGCCGCCAAAATCGATGACACTAAAAAGAGCCAAAAAGAGTTTATTCAGAATGGCAACAACACCGTCACTTTGAAGAGATATGTGAAAGGCCTTCCAAATGACATAAGCGCTGGTCCTGAAAGGACTTGATTCAGAATGCCGACAACACCGTCAGAGCCTGTTTGAAGAGATGCATGAAAAGCCGTGAAGACCGGTGCTATGAACATATGTGTTTGAGGCATCCCAAACACAGACAAGTCCGCAACGTCTCCCTGCTTTGTAGCCTTGTGTTACAAAGCCGCCAAAGCCGCTGACACTAAAAAGACCGTCACTTTTCGTGATCCTTACATGGAAGATCAACCATCGCCCCGTGAAAAGCGGAACACGAACTTTACCCCTAAAATAGGGAAAACCCCTATCAACCAGGTCTAGAGGGGTAATATCGGTCCCCGGCATATCTGGGCCTGCCGAGAGAGGCAGGGTGGGTTAGTGGGTATATGTAAAATTAGGAATGGGTTTGAACATATAAAAAGCGGAACACGGACTTTACCCCTAAAATAGGAAAATCCATATCAACCAGGTCTAGAGGGGCTAATATCGGTCCCCGACGGATCGGGGCCTGCCAAGAGAGGCAGGATGGGTTAGTGGGTGTATGCAAAATTTGTACTGGGTTTGAACATATAAAAGTGGAACACGGACTTTACCCCTAAATTTGGGAAAACCCCTATCAACCAGGTCTAGAAGAGCTAATATCGGTCCCCAGCGGCTCGGGCCTGTCGCGAGAGGTAGGGTGGGTTAGTGGGTGTATGTAAATTGAAGATTGTGTGTAAACATATAAAAAGCGGAACACGGACTTTACACATAAACCATGGGGAATCATCCAGGGAAATGGGTATGGTGGCATCTGCAGGGTTGCATGTAAAAATTAGGATTTGTCCCGAGAAAATAAAAAAAGCGAAACACGGACTTTACACCTAAATCATGGAGAATCATGGATGTTTTGGGGTCCACTATTGGTACGAATAAGGCAAAAAAACTCCCCCTAGGTCCAGGGGGATTCCGTTTCTCTTCCTTGTATGGCCATAACTCCTCTAGTAAATCATACCCACGCTAGGGGAGCCGCGATGGGTGTGTTTACAATTCTCGTAGGCGCTTGTCCAATCAGAAGCCGTAGTTTGAAAAAGTTCAATCTTCGGCCGTGTACGACTTTAGGATGCACCTGCTTTTATGGACAGTATCACAGTAACGCCCCTCAACGCCTAGTTTAACGCTTCAACGCCCTGGTGAATTAGCCCTGAAAATCTGATTTCCTAGATATTCCATGGAATTGTCACTAATTCATGGCAATGCTGTGACGCCCGCCAACGCCCGACTCAACGTCTTGACGCCCTATCTGAACACCTTAACTCCCTAGCATAACGCCTTGGTGCCATGATGTAGACAGGGGAGAGAACAACAACAACAACAAGGATGATAGATCAATCATTTTATTATCCGCTTCAGTACATCGTACCCACGCTAGGGAAGCCGCGTTGGGTACGTTTACAATTCAAGAAGGCTCTTGTCCAATCAGAAGCCGTCGTTTAAGAAAGTTCAATCTTCGTTCGGTGTAACCTAAGCATCATCGGGCAGGCCTGGATACTGTTCAGGCAGCATGTCCCAAACAGTTGTTTGCGCATTCTGATCGCATTTTCCAGGGCCTTGGCGCGTGATAGGCCCATATCCTCTTCCAAGTGACGCTTGGTCTTCATGATGGACCTGAGCGTGGGGTCGCCTTTCATTTCAAGCGGTAACAGGCTATACCGTTCATAGACGTCCATGGCAGTTTTCCTGATGCAGGGGCGCCTTTTGATGTACGCCTGTTGTAAGTTATCCTATCCAGCGTCTTCGATTACCGCAGCATGGGTATTAATAGCTTCCTAGACAATACGATCCCAGAAGGTAGGTTCTTTCTCACTTTCCTGGGATGTAGGCTGACTATCTGAGGTCAAGCTCTCCGTATCAGTAGATAGACTCTCAGCAGTCTCTGTTTTGGTATCAGTCGGTGGACTCTCAGCAGTGTCTGTATCAGTATCCACCTCAATGGACTCATCGATGTATAGTCTTCTGGTGTCGCATCATATCGTAATGTCGGATGAACGTGCGTTCGCAATCAGAGCAAGTATAACCGATGTTGATGGTTGATCGTCGACTGTGCACGTTTTTGGTGTACGCTTGCTTGTATAGACAGCAACGCCCGCCAACACCCAGCTTAACGCTTCAACGCCCTGGTAAAATGGCTCAGAAGCTCTGATTTTTGTAGATATTCCATGGAATTGACACTAATTCATCGAAATGTAGAGACGCCCGTGAACGCCCGTCATTACGATTTAACGCCCGTCTCAACTCCTTAACGCCCAATCTTAACGCCTTAACGCCTTTTAATGATGCGTTCAAACAAATGCTTCTTTTGGGCTTTTGCTCTGACATACACCGCTTTCCAATTAATGCCCGAGGTTTTCAACATCGACGCTGTTCTTTCGATTCCCATATGGACCGGGCTCTTGTCCAGCAATTTCATATGGGTCACGAGGTCGGCATACTGCTGACGTGAAGCCTGCCGTAGTCTGGGTGCCAATGTGTTATGGGCTTAAATTGCGGTTTCCTCGTTCGAATACCCTTTGTGGTGAAAAAACCTGTTGATTACTGATGAGGGACACGTGTTAATCTCTGTGTACAGGCACCACCACCACCACCGGGCGTTGACACCCATCAACGCCCGGTGGTGGTGAGAGCTCCCGTGGGGCGGAGCTTTTGGAGCTCGGAGCTCTTGGAGTCTGCTCTTGGAGCTCAGAGCTCGGAAGTGACGTCATCGTACGCATGCGCACGCACCTGTGGGACACCCTGTACCTATAGCCCGTAGGGCATATGATACACCAGGGTACGGGCGCACCAAAGGTTCGTGCGAATGCGTACGATGACGTCAATTTCGAGCTCTGAACTCCAAGAGCTCCAAGCTCAGACTCCAAGAGCTCCGAACTCGAACAGCTCCGAGCTCCAAGAGCTCCGATCCAAGAGCTCCGCCCCACGGGAGCTCCCACCACCCCCGGGAGTTGACGGGCGTCAACACCCGGTGGTAGTGGTGGTGGTGGTGGTGGTGAAATTGCTGGACAACAGCCCGGTCCATGTGGAAATCGAAAGAACAGCGTCGATGTTGAAAACCTCGGGCATGAATTTGAAAGCGGCGTATGTCAGAGCAATAGCTCAAAAGAAGCATTTGTTTGAACGCATCATTAAAAGGCGTTAAGGCGTTGAGACGGGCGTTAAGGCGTAACGACGGGCGTTGACGGGCGTCTCTACATTTCGATGAATTAGTGTCAATTCCATGGAATATCTATAAAGATAGTGCCACGGCACTGTAGCTCATCTGGCTATAACTGGAGAAAGTAGCTGTGAGAAATTTACTAAAGAACTGCTATAGATGAGTTTCTAACTTGTGTTGTCCCCCCTGAACACTAAATGATCCATGCAGTAATTTGCTGAGATTTCATGACAACAAAGTTTCATGGAAAATTCAAGATGTGGCCATATTGTATTTTCGAAATGGATCAATTAAAAAAGGTATCTTGCACAACTGAACCACAACGGGAACCTGTGACAAAGATCCATGCTGTAATTTCCTGAGAATTGCCGATAACAAAATTTCATGGGGAAATTCAAGATGGCCGCCTGGTGGCCATATTGGATTTTCGAATCGCCCCAGAAAAGGTATCTTTCACAACTTGACCCCAATGGGAACCTGTATACTAAATTTGAGAAAGATCCATGCAATACTTTCTGAGAAATCATGATAACGAAGTTTCATGGGGAAATCCAAGATTGGATTTTCGAATCAAATAGCAAAAGGTATCTTGCACAACTAGACCCAAAGGGGAACATGTATACTAAATTTGGGAAAGATCCATGCAGTACTTCCTGAGAAATCACGATAACGAAGTTTCATAGGGAAATCCAAGATGGCCGCCTGGTGGCCATATTGGATTTTCGAATCAGAGCAGAAAAGGCATCTTGCACAACTAGACCCCAAGGGGAACCTGTGTACCAAATTTGAGAAAGATCCATGCATTAGTTCCTGAGAAATCGCAATAACAATGTTTCATGGGAAAATCCAAAATGGCCGCCTGGTGGCCATATTGAATTTTTTAATCAGACCACAAAAGGTATCTTGCAGAACTAGACCCCAAGGGAAACCTGTGTACCAAATTTGAGAAAGATCCATGTCGTAGTTCCTGAGAAATTGCGATAACAATGTTTCATCTGGAAATCCAAGATGGCCGCCTGATGACCATATTGGATTTCCGAATCAAACAACAAAAGGTATCTTGCACAACTAGACTCCAAGGGGAACCTGTGTACCAAATTTGAGAAAGATCCATGCTGTAGTTCCTGAGAAATCGCAATAACAATGTTTCATGGGGAAATCCAAGATGGCTGTCTGGTGGCCATATTGGATTTTTGAATCAGACCACTAAAGGTATCTTGCACAACTAGACCCAAGGGGAACCTGTGTACGAAATTTGAGAAAGATTCATGCAGTAGTTCCTGAGAAATCGCGATAACAAAGTTTCATGAGGAAATCCAAGATGGCCGCCTGGTGGCCATATTGGATATTCAAATTGGACTAAAGTACACATGTTGTACAACTAGACCCAAAGGGGAACCGGTGTACCAAATTTGAGAAAGATCCATGAAGTAGTTACCGAAAAATAATGATGACAAGATTTCACTGGCAAATTCAAGATGGCCGCCATGGCAGCCATATTTAAAATCGTATCGACACCGCATGAACAAATTCTGGTGTACTCATTAGGGGGAACATGCATGCCAAGTGCCAGCTTAATCGGCCGAGCGGTTTCAGAGAAGAAGATGTTTACGGACGACGCACGACGGACGACGGACGACGGACAATCAGGCCATGACATAAGCCCATCGGGCCTTCGGCCCAGATGAGCTAAAAATCAAGCTTCTGAGCTATTTCACCTGGGCGTTGAAGCGTTAAGCTGGGTGTTGGCGGGCGTTGCTGTCTATAAAAACAAGCGTACCCCAAAAACGTGCATAGTCGACGTTCAACCATCAACATGGTTATACGCACGTTCACCAGACATTACGATATGACGCAGCGACCACCCGCATATGGCCCTTGACAAGCAACTACTTTCTGTCCGCGGAGACTTCTCCCCGCAACCGCATCACTGCCTACCGCATCACCGCGGAAGAGTATTTGGACCATTATTGACCTACTTTCGTGAAGGTCGCGTGAAGGTCACGTACGTGATCGTCAGGTGGCGGAACTATAGTGATTACGTGATCTCCACGCGGCCTTCACGAAAGTAGATCAATGAGGGTCCAAATACTCTTATACTACTACTGATATGGTTGTCGCCACTATACATGGTCCGGTTTCTCATATCATTGTTACTTTGAGTTCAAAAGGTTGAAACTTAAAAAAAAGCTGTTTTCAGCTGAATGTCTTGTACAGCTGTAGGAGACCTTCCGAACTGCTGCAAAGAGCACAAATTTGAGGAGAGTTTAGTAATGAAACATGTTTCAGCCCAACGTCATCACCGAAGACGTCTCGTATGCATGGGTTAGACAAGGATAACATCCGAGAGGTATTCAGTGGTTTGATACCGCGCTTAGTGGCGCGCTCAGATTTGTTCTTCACGAATGTGATAGGAGGCAGGGTTTATGTTCGAAATCTTGCACGACGAAAGTGAAATGATGGTTGTGCATACGCAAGAAAGGGTTTATAGGAGTTGGCAGTTCGCATGCGCGGGATGCAAAACGAATCCTTGCATAGTCTGAGCTTACCCCCCAACAGAATTCCACTTGAGGGATTATTATGCAGGTTCGAGCAACGCTTGAAGACAATCATTCGCCCCTGTACACAAGTCTTTTATGACAGTGAGTTTTCATCAACAGCTTTTTTTTCTAAGCAGTATCCGCAATAATGAATCTTCAGATTAGGTATATAACAAACATCTGTGAGGCACGGAGTCGTGTTGTGCATCAAAGGTTGTTAATCCTATGCTCTCGATGCAAAGTTGCTATTGTGGACATATCGGAAAATATACTGCTGAAGACCTTGTAACAACCATGTCGTGACGTTGTACGCCAAATTATGACGTTCAACACACAAAAAAAATGTTGAAACGATAACTACATTGAGGTCTCAAACAGTTGCTGGAGTAGACATTGTCAGTGTATCGAGAGAAATGTTCCCTCGGTCCGCATTACTTTCCCTGGATTTTACATAGATAACTGACAGGGCGTATGTGTTGGAGAATTGCTACAGTTTAGATGCATGTAGGTTGTGGATGACGCATTAATAAACTAGGCAATCTTTTGAAAATCCACGTACAGTCCGAAAAACACTCGCAGAAAGAATCTAATTTGCCAAATACACTTTTATCTGTCAAAGTTTGACAATTTTCCCGACTCACCAAATATTTTGGAGAGGACTATTATTTGAGTGAAACTTAATAATATAAAATCACCCAAGCTTCATCAAAATCGTTAATAATACAATCTACCAGATGAATTGCGATGGAAGCGGGGGAAAAACCGCTGGTAAATTTCATTAACTAAAATATAGATAAAAACAAGAATTGTTTCTTCTAACAATATTTCGATCAGATTATTCCCATTATATTTACTAATATATATTTGTATTAGATGCATAGTAAATATATTCAACAACAACCATGCATGTAATGGTTTAAGGACATCCAGTTAAAATATCTGTGTAATGCTCTCCTCATTGTGGACCAAATTCGTCAGATGAACAGCGACTCATGTCGCACACTATTAAACAGTGGAAAGTATATATGGCAGCTTGACACACTGCTCGGTCATGTCAAACAAGTATGCCCTCCGGCCATTTCGGTTACACAATAACTCACATGCACGCGTAAGCTATTCATTAGAGAATACAGATTTTTGATTGTATTGATTTATTCGTGTAGGAGACATCGGTTATAGTTTGCAGAAGACAAATACAACATATATAAAGAGATAACAATATACAATAATACCGTACCGCCTACTACCCTTTAAATGAAATTGTGGTATTTAACATTATAACTATCCGAGAAGTGACAACTATTTATATAAAGCGTTATTTTTGTAACACTCTCAGAAAGTGTTGAAAAAAGTGTTATCTCCAACATTATATATAGTGCTGTATCAGGAGCAATACAACACTTTACGAGTGTTAAATTCAGTAAAGTGTTTACTGATACAGCACTATATAATGTTGGATATGCAATCTAATTAAAATTAAATCCTATCTGCTCCCAATTTGGATACTATCGCTTGTAGGATCTAACAGGCTTGCAGTAACTCGCGTGTTAACCAATCCCGAGAACGCTTCATAGTTCTTTGAAGGGAACATTGATGACAAAGAATTTTTGGTTGGCTCAGCCGAATTAGCCGGCTCGCTGGCAGGGTGACTTTTCATGTTGCCGCGGTCCCGACATTCTGGCGCCATAATACGGGGTAAATATATAGACTGATCTTCAGTGTAAACATTGGGGTAAATGATCCACAGTTAACCTATCTCCCCTCCCCGACTGCAAATGGATGAGTCCAGATGCGACCACGATGTCATAATGCTATTAAATATCCATGGTATGGGCGCTCAGAACACCAAATTCAATTGAAATACGTAAGATCCTATATAGCGACATGTACGATTGGAGAGCATTAATAGGATATTAATTTATTAAGATTGGTTGGATATGACACCTTTTCCCGACACTTTCTGATTGTGTTACAAATATAACATTTTATATAATGTTGTCACTCCTCGGACATTCATAGTGTGAAAAACATCTCTTGTTTCAGCGGTCATTGAAAACGTCAACAATTAGAGTATCGTCCCCTTGTCAATTTCCGGAGTTCTGGACACGTTAGCTCGAAGTAACGGGCCCATAGCACAGTCCCATGAGCGCATGATGAGAGATGGGGCTGGCGACAGGGTACTCCTTTCAGGTCAAAACCATTCGCTTTACTTAATATGTAGTTGAGCAAATCTTGAGAAAACTATATTCCCTAATATTCGTCGCCACAAATGACTCACCACACCAGGTAGTCTGGCCTTTCGCTCAAACAAATAAAAAAAACGGCATAAATTCCCCACCATTTTTTTTCGAGACCGCCCGACACCATTACGGCAAATTTTGGAGGTGGCCAATCAAACTGGCCTAGATTTGTTTCGATTAAAATTTGAAAAGGTGGTTTTGATATATTTGAGAGCCACATATTATAGAAACATTTTGAAATACGTCAAAGACCATTTCTGGCCAATCAATGTTCGCCGGAAACCATCTTAAGTTAGGTCCAGAAACTTCAATGGTGATTTGTGACCTTCATGTCCGACCAATGACAAGTGACACCCTGTTAATGCCGAAAAGACCGATCAGTAACGTCAACAATAAGAGAACACTTTCACACCTGTCATAATCTATCACATTCTTCCAAGGTCAGAGTTTGTAACCTCATAACCTGTCAGTCAAATTCGATCGCATAACATGAAGTGTTATAACATGATAAGTGTAACATGATAAGTGTTTATTTCACATCAGATTAATCTTTACTAATTTATCCTGCAGTTCTTGCGGAAAAATTACATAAATAAAAAAATTGAAAAGTCGGACCGAAAAATCGACCGAAATATGCCCTTTCTTTAAAATGACGTCACTGTGACGTCATCAAATCAGCCATGCAGCTTGGATTCTGTTACTCTTCATTTTATGGCATAGCTTGACTAAAGGTTTCCTGTCGCCTAGATCGAGGGGTAATCTGACAGGTCAAAAAACGACAAACAAACAAACAGGCCAGATTGAGATAAACAAAACGCCGCCCTACAGGCTAGGTTTTCACGGAGCGGCGATTTTGCAATGGAGGGGCACGTTGCTGTTTGGTTTAAAGTGCTGTGCTTTGCTGATACTTGTTATTCCGTTCGCTATGACGATTCGTGACTGCTACATATGGTAATTTGCGTGGAATATGCATATGCGTCATCCAACGATTAGCTAATTTATAAAAGCTCAAAATCAAGCTAAAACCTAGTTTCATATTATTTCTTTTTGTGTTCATACTTTTCTCTCCAAACGTGTCAGCGCTCTCCAACCCTCTGCTGAAATGTTAATTTCTTCGAGATCACTGCGTATAGTTCGAATTTTCGAAAGGAAAAATACCTTTTGTTACATTCAAAAGTTATCAACTCAATTTTTCTTTTAAATGACGAGAAAAATTACAAAAACAATCTCAAAATGCAGTTGATTATATAGTGATCATATGTCGTTTAATATGCCGGAAATCGGCCAGAATGCGTCTACAGCCATCTAGGAGCGCGGAGCTTCCGGGGCCTGGGCGGCCCCTGGACTAGCTAAATAATATATAGCCCTCACGCCTCATACTCCGTGAGGGCTATATATTATTTAGCTACCCCTGGACCCTCGCCTGAAGTGCTATGATAGTCGACCCCCCCCCCCCCGGTTTTGGGGAGCTTCCCCAATCACGGATTATCCTTGACTTTTAGGAGCGACAAAACAACTTGACTATCCGGTACATCAGCTGGAGTTTTCAATTCTAGTCCATTTCCTGTGATCCGGAGCATTTTCAGCAGCAATCAAGGTTCAGTCTGCCGAGTTGTCGATCTTAAAACGTGGGGGGAAGGTGGCGTTTTAGAGGGCGAGTGCCCTGCTCCCATCTTCATTTTATCCAGCCAATTTCTACGTTCCCACTTCGAACCTGCCTTGATGTATCTGACCCCCTTCAGTGTTCAAAATCCGAGGTGTAAATTTAACTACAGAAGAACCAATCAGAACGTACACATCGATTGCGAATGAAGGTCAGTGAAGTCACGTAGAGTGACATCATCCTCTATTAGCGGCGTCTTTCCTCCTAATAAGGTGCCCACTATTTAGGTCAGTCAATCAATAACGCTCTTGTGCGACCCATTTCGAATTTCAAATGCTTTCGAGGTCAGTGACGTCTCATGTCTATTTGAACATTGAAGAGGTCCAGATATATCAAGGGAAGTTCGAAGTGGGAACGTAGAAATTGGCTGGATAAAATGAAGATGCCTGCTCCGAATTCGCGTTGTATATATTTCCTGATATAGCCAACGGTAGGCACGTTGGCTTTTAGACGAAAATGCGCAGTAAATGATACCGGTTTGACAATTCATTTTTGGGGTGAGGGCTGTAAGTCCTTACTGTGGATATCAGTGTAACATTCAAGCCACAGACAAAATTCATCGCAGAAGAAGTGATGGAGAGGATAAATGTAGTGACGATAATAGTTACCTGTGTGCGGGCTCGGCTACAATCATGATCACGACGACGGCGCTGATTCCCACAAACATACAGGCGATGCACAGCAAGAAGTATAGTCTCCTCTGGTACGTACCGAACTCCCCTACTTGGATCAGCACGGAATCAAACTCCCCCATCTTTCTGTGAATGCAAGTGATCCTAAATGTTTGATCGTCGATTATCGTATAACTAACTGTATTAATAGGTCACCTCCTATTTATGGCACTGAATCTAGTCAGTCCGAGGCTGTAACGGTGCCTCAATCAAACAACTGACGATCTGGCTTAACGCTAACAATCGAGTTTGCCTGATGCACAGAGCACTGCTCGGTTTTAGACGAGTAACTTGTCGCTGATCTCCGCGCGAGTCAAGGCCAAGGTACGAGTGTAATCTGCTACTCGCGCCTGCAGCACATTTTACGGTCGAACAAGTGGGCCAAAACATAGAGATAACATTTATTTGCACAATTACGTAATCCATGGGACTCGGACCACTAATTAAATTTACATTGGCGGCAATGTTAAAAACTGTTAACGTAATTGCATCTCCTCGATTCATTAATTAAGTCTAGACTCACATACTTCGGCATGAAGTAGGCCTACTTTAATTCAAGTGCTACAACCGAACAGACTTGTTGACGGGGGTCGCCCATCAAATTTTGAGTTATGCGCGCTCGTACAAATGACGTCATAATTTTGGCTTTTTTCTCTGCTTTCAGAAAGCGGTGCACAGGCACCCAAACAGTCCCTCTTAGCAACATCTTATTAGGCCTTGAGTTAAAATCAAACTCACAGCGAAACCAAATACATATCATACTCCAATCACCTACCGCTGGCCTTCAATTATTCGTCGCAACAGAGACTGAATAAAATATTGAAAACAATTCACTTGTCTGGCCGAGGTTGCCTATAGGGGTTATCAGATCGGGACTATTTCATTTAGTGGTCTGAGCCCCATGGGTAAATAGTGGAATACAGACTATGTTAAATATATGTGGTCGGACGATTTTCGTTATTTAAAAAAATGGGGGGGGGAGGGTTGCGATTGGGCCTGATCTTTTCCTTGGCGTTGGGTGTAGCGAACTGAAATTTACCATACCATATGCCAATATCATGCTCTTTTTGGAAATGTAATGAAAATCTACCTGGCTTGGGTATTTATGACGTCACAAAGACGTGATTCCGAAATACAGGATTTTTGTCTATTTTTTACAAAAAAAATCTCTCTCTATCTCTCTCTCTCTCCCCGAAATGACCTAATGCACTTGTACACTGATGATTTATTAATTACGTATCCTAGAAAAATATAGAAATAAAGCACTACCCAGTATGTAATATACAATGGGTAATATATAGCGTATATAAGTAACCGGTGTAAACAACGTTTTATTTCTATATTTTTCGGGAATATTTCTTTAATAAACCATCAGTTTGCGAGAAAATGACGTTTGGGCACCAGACTACTCACTGGTGTGTTTACAAGTAACTGAAGGTAAATGTTTCACTCACATTGGAAACTTTTTGGTTAATTCCACAATTATTCTCTCGTTAGTAGTATACAAGGAGTCTTTCGATCCATTAGCTCCCCACTGCGCATGCGCAGAACCTGTTTTGACGTCACAATTGAGGGAGATTGGGGAGCAGCGCATGCGTGATGAGGGGGCGTGGCCTATGAGTGATATGTGAGTGGGGTGGGTTCAAAATGGCGGCACTTTATTTTCCCCCGACAACTTAAAGTCCGCCATTTTGAACCCACCCCACTCACCCAGTGCACTGATTGACCTGGGTGAGTGGGGTGGGTTCAAAATGGCGGCTTGTGGTGTTGTGTGTGTAAAATAAGGTGCCGCCATTTTGAACCCACCCCACTCACCGGTTGACAAAAAAAAAAAAAGTTCCGGCAAAAAAAAAAAAAAAATGTATTCATGCGCGGTGATGCGGTTTGGCCGTGGTTTTGGCGGTGATTCGGTCTCGGGAAAAAGCTCCCTAGATAAAATGGTCCGATTGGGTCGAGTGAGGTATCAAAGTGAAGCTTATGTGAAGGGGCATCTAATGGGCTGGGTGTGGGGTTGAACTATCGGCCTTCTGCGCATGCGCGGTGGCCGAAAGGTATGAAAATAGCCGTGTTGGAGCTAGGGAAGTCCCTAAGGGTCCGATGGGGTCGAGTGAGGTATCAAAGTGAAGCTTATGTGAAGGGGCATCTAATGGGCTGGGTGTGGGGTTGAACTATCGGCATTCTGCGCATGCGCGGTGGCCGAAGGGTATGGAAATAGACGTTTTGGAGCTAGGGGAGCCCTAATGGCCCAATGGGGTCGAGTTAGGTATCGATGTGAAGCATTCGTCAAGGGGCATCTGATGGGCTGGGTGTGGGGTTGAACTATCGGCATTCTGCGCATGCGCGGTGGCCCAAGGGTATGGAAATAGACGTTTTGGAGCTAGGGGAGTCCCTAATGGACCAATGGGGTCGAGTGAGGTATCGAAGTGAAGCATTCGTGAAGGGGCAGCTGATGGGCTGGGTGTGGGGTTGAACTATCGGCATTCTGCGCATGCGCGGTGGCCCAAGGGTATGGAAATAGACGTTTTGGAGCTAAGGGAGTCCCTAATGGACCAATGGGGTCGAGTAAGGTATCAAAGTGAAGCATTCGTGAAGGGGCATCTGATGGACTGGGTGTGGGGTTGAAATATCGGCATTCTGCGCATGCGCGGTGGCCGAAGGGTATGAAAATAGCCTTTTTGGAGCTAGGGAGCCCCTAGTGGACCGATGGGGTCGAGTGAGGTATCAAAGTGAAGCATTCATGAAGGGGCATCTGATGGACTGGGTGTGGGGTTGAAATATCGGCATTCTGCGCATGCGCGGTGGCATGTAGCGAAAGTGGACATTTTCGGGTAGTACATGAAGGTATTTGGGATCGAAATGGGCTATTCACGGTTCGAATGCGTCCTGGAAGGTGTCATCTTGTAGTTCTCGGGGTGTACATTCCGATTTGAGGGATGTTCGCGTCATCTGTGACGTCATCGGTGACGTCATCTGTACGAGTAGTAGCGAAAGTGGACATTTTCGGTCAGTACATAAAGGTATTTGGGGTCGAGATGGGCTATTCACGGTTCGAATGCGTCCTGGAAGGTGTCATCTTGTAGTTCTCGGGGTGTACATTCCGATTTGAGGGGTGTCCGCGTCATCTGTGACGTCATTGATGACGTCATCGGTACGAGTAGTAGCGAAAGTGGACATTTTGTGGGTGCGTGGGGGTGAGTTTGGTGTAGAGATGGACCATCCTTAGTCCGAATGCGTCGTGTGAGGTGTCATTTTGTAGCTCTCGGGTGTACAATCCGAATTGAGGCCTGTCAAAAAAAGCACAAAATTAACACCAACTCCCATCATGCTACTCCCCAAAGAAAAACATTTTTTTAAATTTTTTAACCCTTTTTTGAAATTATTTGAAAAAAATTATACCCTTTAACCACCGCGCATGCGCAGAATCACCCTAATTCAATCCCATATCCAGTCCATCAAATGCTCCTTCACGTCAGCTTCAATTTGATACCTCACTCGAAAAAACGCCCAAAAAATTTTTTAACTCCATATTTTCATCCTCACCATGTCAGGGTCAAAATTTCTTTATTTTTTTTTTTTTTGAGGTAGTGGATCGAGTGAAGTATCAAATTGAAGCTGACGTGAAATGCTTCACATTGATACCTCACTCGACCCCATTGGACCACTAGGGGCTCCCCTAACTCCAAAAAGGCTATTTTGAAGATCGATATGGATCTTCTTTGTTTTTTTCTTTTTTTCAATTTTAATTTTGGAGGTAGTGGGTCGAGTGAGGTATCAAATTGAAGCATTTCATGAATGCTTCACATTGATACCTCACTCGACCCGATTGGACCATGAGGGACGCCCCTAACCCCAAAAAGGGCTATTTTGAAGATCGAGATCGATCTTTTTTTCTTTTATTTTTATTTTGGAGGTAGTGGGTCGAGTGAGGTATCAAATTGAAGCATTTCATGAATGCTACACATTGATACCTCACTCGACCCCATTGGCCCACTAGGGGCTGCCCTAACTCCCAAAAGGCTATTTTAAAAGATCGATCTTCAAGATCGATCTTTTTTTTTTCATTTATTTTATTTTGGAGGTAGTGGGTCGAGTGAGGTATCAAATTGAAGCTTAGGTGAAGGGCTATCTAATGGACTAGGTGTGAGGTTGACATATCGGCCTTCTGCGCATGCGCAGCGGCCGAAAGGTATGAAAATAGCCTTTTGGAGCTAGGAGAGCCCCTAGTGGACCGATGGGATGGAGTAAGGTAACAATGTGAAGCTTAGGTGAAGGGGCATCTCATGGACTGGGTGTAGGGTTGACATATCGATCTTGCTTGGCATGTAGCGAAAGTGGACATTTTC
>JAVTVY010011665.1:0-51835 GCA_036873755.1 Hanleya hanleyi | reverse complement strand
TTTATGATAAAGTTTCATGGGAAATTCAAGATGCGGCAATATTGGATTTTCGAAATGAACCAAAAAAAGGTATCTTGCACAACTGGACTACAAGGGGAACCTGAGTATCAACATCCATGCAGTAATATCCTAAGAATTTACGATAACAAAATTTCATGGGGAAATCCAAGATGGCCATCTGGTGGCCATATTGGATTTTCCAACCAGACCATATATGGTATCCTGCACAGCTAGACCCCAAGGGCAACCTCTGTACCAAATTTGAGAAAGATCCATGCAGTAGTTCCGGAGAAATCACGATAACAATGTTTCATCTGGAAATCCAAGATGGCCGCCTGGTGGCCATATTGGATTTTTCAATCAGACTACAAATTGTATCTTGCGCAACTAGACCCCAAGGGGAACCTCTGTACCAAATTTGAGAACGATCCATGCAGTAGTTCCTGAGAAATCGCGATAATGTTTCATCTGGAAATCCAAGATGGCCGCCTGGTGGTCATATTGATTTTTCAATCAGACCGCAAATTGTATCTTGCGCAACTAGACCCCAAGGGGAACCTGTATATCAAATTTGAGAAAGATCCATGCGGTTCTTCCTGATAAATCATGATAACGAAGTTTCATAGAAAAATCCAAGATGGCCGCCTGGTGGCCATATTGGATGTTCGAATCAGAGCAGAAAAGGTATCTTGCACAACTAGACCCCCAAGAGGAACCTGTGTACCAAATCTGAGAAAGATCCATGCAGTAGTTAACGAAAAATAATGACAAGATTTCACTGGCAAATTCAAGATGGCCGCCTTGTGGCCATATTGGATTTTTCAATCAGACCACAAATTGTATCTTGCACAACTAGACCCCAAGGGGAACCTCTGTACCAAATTTGAGAAAGATCCATGCAGTACTTCCTGAGAAATCGAGATAACAATGTTTCATTTCGAAATCCAAGATGGCCGCCTGGTGGCCATATTGGATTTCTGAATCAGACCACAAAAGCATCTTGCACAACTAGACACTAAGGGGAACCTGTGTATCAAATTTGAGAAAGATCCATGCAGTACTTCCTGATAAATCATGATAACGAAGTTTCATAGGGAAATCCAAGATGGCTGCCTGGTGGCCATATTGGATGTTCGAATCAGAGCAGAAAAGGTATCTTGCACAACTAGACCCCAAGGGGAACCTGTGTACCAAATTTGAGGAAGATCCACAAAGTAGTTCCTGAGAAATTGCAATAACAATGTTTCATGGGGAAATCCAAGATGGCCGCCTGGTGGCCATATTGGATTTGTGAATCAGACCACAACAGGTATCTTGCACAACTAGACCCCAAGGGGAACCTGTGTACCAAATTTGAGAAAGATCTATGCAGTAGTTCCTGAGAAATCGCGATAACAATGTTTCAATGGCAAATTCAAGATGGCCGCCATGGCGGCCATATTTAAAATTGTATCGACACGGCATGAACAAATTCTGGTGTCCTCATTGCCAAGTTTCAGCTTAATCGGCCAAGCGGTTTCAGAGAAGAAGATGTTTACGCACGACGGACGACGGACGACGGACAGTCAGGCCAGGACATAAGCCCATCGGGCCTTCGGCCCAGATGAGCTAAAAATGTTAGTTATGCCCCCCCCTCTAACTAGAGGGGGGCATATAGCGATCGCTTTGTCCGTCCGTCCGTCTGTCCATTCGTCTGTCTGTCCGAAGTTCTTGTCCGCGCAATATCTCGGTTAATATTTGATGGGCAGGATTGAAACTTGCATGTAATGTGGCCAGTGCCTCATAGTTGTGCAGCGTGGAGTTTTTTCCGAGTTCCGGTATAATTTTCAAGAGTTATGGCCCTTTTTCTGAAATCTCTGTGAATGGGACTTGTCCAGGCTGGATCTTGGTTAATATTGTATGGACAAGTATGAAATTTGCATGGTATGTGGTCAGTGCCCCACAATTGTGCAGCGTAAAGTTTCTTCACGTTTCGCTTATATTTTCAAGAGTTATGGCCCTTTGTTCCTGAAATCTCCGTGAATTGGGACTTGTCCGGGCTGGATCTCGGTTAATATTGTATGGACAATTATGAAATTTGCAGGATATGTGGTCAGTGCCCTGTAGTTGTGCAGTGTGAAGTTTCTCCACATTTCGCGTATATTTTCAACAGTTATGGCCCTTTTTTCTTCAAATCTTTGTGAATTGGGACTTGTAGGGCTGGATCTCGGTTAATATTGTATGGACAAGTATGAAATTTGCATGATATGTGGTCAGTGACCCATTGGTGTGCAGCGTGAAGTTTCTCTGCTTTCGGTTATATTTTCAAGAGTTATGGCCCTTTGTTTATCAAACCTAAGTGAATGGGATATATTTATTTCTCCAGTCTGGATCTCCGTCCATAACCGATTTGAACCAGGAAAATGGTTATATTATATGTTATTCTACATTCCAAAGCAGACAACATAGGTCCTGAAGTATGAAATTGCCCCAAGAAGAGTGAATTGGGTGCAAAATTCAAAGTTCACTGATCGCTTCATAATTTCACCACAATATACTCCCAAGGAATGTAGGTCTCATAACCAGGTCACATTTTCGGATTTGGCGAAAGCCCTGGCGACCATCTTGCATCAAAACATCGTATTATCACTTGTTGGCTTGATACTTGGAATATGTATTATGTGAGGCATGGCAAAAAAGTGACTGAAACAGAATTTTTATAATTATCCAAATTAGGCCTCCACCAACCAATAAAGAACAGAACAATGGCGGGGCAGTGTCGGATTAAAGTGGAAGGGGGGGCATACAATTGAGCAATCTCTGATTGCTTCCTTCCTGTGTTTTTATCCCATCGGCATATATGCCGGATGGGATCATGTCGTCACTCTGTCCGGCTGGCTGGCTAGATGAACGACGTGACCGCTCTGAAAGGTGAACCGTTCCAGCTAGAGTCTTCAAATTCGGTATACTGCATTGTTGTGTGGTAAAGCACAAGCCTATTGAAATTGGGCACATTTAGTTGATTTTTGTGGTTTCCATGGCAACATAACGAAAAATATCCACGTGGATATGCGACCGCTCTCAAAGGTGAACCGTTGCAGCTAGAGACTTCAAATTTGGTATACAGCATTGTTGGGTGGTAAAGCACAAGCCTATTGAAATTGGGTAAATTTGGGTGCTTTTGCTGTTTCCATGGCAACATAATGGAAAATATCCACAGAATGAGGTTAATGCTTTAGAAACAGAACCATTGCAGCTAGACACTTCAAATTTGGTAGCATTATTGTGTGCTTGGTGTTTTTGCAGTTTCCATGGCAACAAATGTAAAATATCCACAGAATGATGTTAATGCTTTAGAAACCAAACCATTGCAGCTACACACTTCAAATTTGGTAGCATATTGCGTGGTAGTTCCAACAATCCGGAGTACCTCTCTACCTCACTATCACATCCATGCACCCAATACCAAGGTTTGCAACATGGGGGTGAATGAGCCATGGGGGTGAATGAGCACTCGTATGATATAACTGGCGGGGGAATCCCCGCAGTACCGAACCCGTGTTAGTTTTGAATTTCGTGTCGCCTTAAATGAAGGACAACATTTCCTTCAATTTCGCTATGAAATCCTTCTATTCCACATCATATGATTTACCCTAAAGCTTTTGCATGAACCATGTTTTATTTCAGAAGTATAATATGAAATAACTGGCGGGGAAATTCTTGCAGTACCGAGCCCCTGGTTTTTATCGAGCCCGTAGCTTTAGCTGTGGAAAGCTCGATATAGGTGCCACAATGAAGTCCGCCTGTCTGTCTGTCTGTCCGTCTATCTGCAGGACCAAGTGAATGTTAAAGTTTTGGACTTAGAAAATCTTTCCTCAGGACCAAGTAAATGTTAAAGTTTGATCCATGGCCTGCCCGACCGCTGAACCCTCATATTTCAGATGCATACATCGGGCTACACATATTGAACCCATCCACTAGCCTCGGAGAGCATGTCCCCACCCCTGGGACCCCAGGACCAAGTGAATGTTAAAGTTTTGGAAATTCCTGTCCACAGCTTCTCGGCCTCACCTATGTCTCCTAAACTAAGGCCAGCCCGACCCCCCAAACTCTCATGTATGCCAAATGCTTACATCTGGCTACACTTACTGAACCCATCCACTACCCTCGTGTAGCAGGTCCCCACCCCTGGGACCCCAGGACCAAGTAAATGTTAAAGTTTTGGACTTAAAAAATTCCTGTCCACAGCTTCTCGACCTCACCTATGTCTCCGAAACCAAGGCCAGCCCGACCCCCCGAACTCTCATCTATTCCAAATGCTTACATCTGGCTACACTTATTGAACCCATCCACTAACCCCGGGAGCATGTCCCCACCCCTGGGGCACCGCGACCCACCCTATATCTTCTAAACTAAGCATCGCCCGACCCTATACCATCATATTTTCCCACAGCTTACATGATCCTACACTTATTCAACCCATGTGCTACCCATGAAAGCGTGTCCCCACCCTCGGGGCACTGTGCCTCACCATCCTAAGCTTCGCCCAATCCCATATCCTCATATTTTCCTGAAGCTTACATCATGCTATACTTATTCAATGCATTGCCCAACTCCATACCCTCCTATTTCAATTTCTAATTTTATATCTCTAAAATGTGATACTAACCTGTTATTAGGCATGAGATGCAGTGTACATTGTATATACAGGCATACATACCAAATCACTCCTTTATAGTATTTACTAATAGTTTGGTGACATTATTTAATTTCAGAAGTACAATATCAAAATAACCGAACCCGTTAGTTTTTAATTTCGTGTCACCTTAAATGAAGGACACCATCTCCTTAAATTTTGCTATCAAATTCTGGTTGACCCTAAAGCATTTGCACAACCATATCTGTGTCCACACATTTAACTTATTATATTAATTAAAACTGAGTTTGAATCAGTTTGTGATGTCTCAGTCTTTACCAGTGCACATTATTATGGAGCATTACAGTATGATTGGACACAGTTGTCATTGTATTCTTTTATTTGCATACAAATGTGAGGGTTTACCACAGTGCTGGTGTCCCATTGCATACTGGAAATGATAGCTTTACTCCAACTATTAGCTTTGTTTGTTCACATATCATCACACAAAGTTACACCAAGAACGTGCTCCAAATTGCACACCTATTGTTCCTAACTATACATGTACATGTATTCATCAGATCTATGCAATGGGATGTGTAAGCTTACTTTCGAAAAAAAATGTAATCTTTATTTGAAGTTTTATAATATAGTTCCTCCTTCAATCCAACCTCAACATCACTGATATAGAAATCACATTTCTTAATAAATGTATTGTTATTTTTAATGATGTGCATTGCCAATGATGTGCGACCTCAAATGATGTGCCACCCTGAAGGGCTCAATCTTTTTGCGAAGCTGCATGTTTAATTTCGTGTCATCTTAAATGAAGGACAACATTTCCTTCAATTTTGCTATCAAATAATTGTATCTCACATCATATGATTTACCCTAAAGCTTCTGCAGGAACCAGTTGTGTCCACACATGTAACTTACTATATTAATTACAACTGAGTTCCTAAAGTTTGGGTGCACACTGTGCGTATGATCAATTTCCTGAATTGAATTGAATTCCACCTTGTGGTTTTTCAGACTGACGGATGATGGCATGCAGTTGTCAGTGTGGTTGTTTCATGTACAGGGAGCTTTCTATTGCTTTCATGTCAGCACACCTCCCACTACCCTCAGGAGAGCATGTCCCCTCCCTCAGGTCGCCGAGTCGCACCGTCTATCTCCCAAACTAGCCCTCGCCCGACCCTCCTATATTGTCTGAGCATATATATCTCCAATATATCTTGGCAGAAGCTGAAATTTGTGTGTTGTCTGCAATATTGGGATAATTGCAACCCCAAAAGGTTTCAATTTATCAGGCACAGACCCATGTTTTTGTATTTGGTAAATGTCCCTTGTCTGTATAATACACCTGGGCCTATCGTACTATGGTACTATGCCTTTAACATTTTACATTAACCAACAATACATGTGAACATTTCCTTACACATAATTGAGAGTCACTTTAATGCTTCTCTTATCAGAGCGGGTGGTTGGTGGGTGCCCGCTCTTTTATATCTAGTTGTCTCTAGCCAACTTTCCATACAAATGTAACGTGTACGAGCAGGACCAGTCGTAGTGTTTAGAAGAAAACGAATCAATAACCGGGATTGCCCACTGGCATTCTGGCCGTCACCGTCGTTAACCCCTTCACTAGTAGAGATCCGGGGCTCGAAGAGATGATCACAACCCCACAAGGATGACTGACTCGAATGTAAAGGTCTATTATGGTATATTCTGCACAAGTAGTATACGCGGTTACAAATAATAGCGTAGAACCGCGTGGCTTAGACAGAATGTCTAAGGAGATGGAACGTTAAGATATTTACACATAGGTACAGACACTAGGAGAGTGTTTGCAAATAAACTTGATGGATATATACACGTGATGTAAGAGGATGTGTGCACACAAGTTAACGGATACATACACTTGGGGTGTGCATATAAGGTTCACGGATACATACACTTGGTGTGGGCACGTAAGGTTGACGGACACGTGCCCCTGAGAGAGTGTGTGCATATAAAGTTAGCGTATCCCTGGTGTATATGTGGATAATAGAAGAGAATGTGTGCAGTTTAAGCTTGTTGTTATATGGTAATAATATATATATGGGAGTGTATGCATATAACTTTATAGTTAATATAGTGCTTTAATGCGCGATAAGGGCGGCCTGGCTGCTGGCCCTTCTCTTCTGGGGGTACGGGCGGCCTGGCTGCTGGCCCTTCTCTTCCGTCGTTGGAACGTTAAGGATATAACGCTCTCTCCAGGAATGGCACCCAGTCGTTGGAACGTTAAGGATATAACGCTCTCTCCAGGGATGGCACCCAGTCGTCGGAACGTTAAGGCCCGTTGGAACGCTACGGTGGTAACGTTCTCCCCGATATATATATACCCTCAGGTGTTGGAACGTCACGGCAGTGACGCTCTCTCCAGATATAGTACCAAGTCGCTGAAACGTCAAGGCCCGTTGGAACGTTACGGCGGTAACGCTCTCTCCAGATAAGACACCCAGCCGTTGGAACGTCACGGCAGTGACGCTCTCTCCAGAGACGTGGCAACTCTGCGTGTACTTCACCCCCCAGTCGTCGGAGCTTGACCGTAACTTGTCAGCTCACCAGTCTGCTTCCTGCACAGGTAAGTATAGCCCGGCGTCTCAACCCTTACGGCTGCTGCGACCCGTCTATAGACACGCCTGTGACTACCCGACGATCTCTCAGGTAAGTATCACGCACCACTCAACTCTCATGGACCGTCAGGACAATTACTCGGGTATATCATGTGCTATTACTATTTCATCTGGTACCGATGGAACATCGCACGGTCTGTAAACTGCCGTTGTAATCTGTGCCCTGGGCTTGACCGTACAGTCTGTAAACTTTGTTACCACTTTTACATCGGTAAAAGGAAGCTCGCCCTCTGTAACGTGTGATAAATACACGTGTCCTACTGGAACCTGTATGTCTGTTACCGCTTTTACATCGGTAAAAGTGAGCCCACCTGCACCGTGCCTTTATGCGTGATAAATACGCATATCCTCCCTGTGGGATCTGTGGTCTGTGGCTTTCTTGACTGTATAATCTGTGCTCTGTGTTTCTTTATTTAACGTGTGACAAATACACGTCTCCTTCTTGTAAGATCTGTGTTCTGTAGATGTCTGTATTGAACGTGTGATAAATACACGTCTCCTTCTTGTAGAATCTGTGTTCTGTAGATGTCTTTGCGGTATAATTTGTGAGCTGTATGTCTGGACTTGTACTGTACTGTTTATAACCTGGGTGTCTTGATTTGCTTGTATGTGTGATAGATACACATATTCCTCTTTCTTGTGTGCTCTGTGTGCTGTATCTTTCTCGACGGTATAATGGTGATCAGTCTGGCTGGAGTGGTACTGTACTGTTTATGATCTGTGCGTCTTTATCTGCTCGTATGTGTGATAAAGACACATGTCATTCCAGTTGAATCTGTAAGCTGTATCTGTAACTTGTCTATGGCCAGCTATACACCGTCTGTGTAACTGTTTGCGGCCTTCACTGCTCCCAAAGCGCCCGGCCCAGTTTATCGATGTTTCCCGACGAAAATGGCTCGCCCGCCTGTGTCTTGTCTCGCCCCGCCGGCTGTAATACTGCGACCGTTTCCGTCCCGTAAAGCGTTGCCCGGCTGTCGGCGACGAATAAACAGGCTCCACGGTACGTTGTAGGATTATGGCAGGGGGAAACTTGGTTGATATATCCTTGTATTTAGTGCAGTTGTATACTTCTGGGGAGGGAGGGAATCTCCTGACTATAGTCCTACACCGCTACACGGTCAAGAAGATCAACAAATATTGTGGCTTAAGTCCCAGTGCAGCGAGATAGCACAACAATATTGTCGAAATTATCAACCTACTGGTATAGACACTAAAAGCCCTATTTTATACTGAAGTTAGACCATGCAAGTTGCCTAAATGTGCTACAGGCAAACGCATGTCTCGTTACAGTGTTATAGAATACCCCCAACTACATGTACATACAACACGCCAGTGAACGTGTTCCCTAAACTATAGTATAACCACAAACACGTTTCCACCCCGAAAATGCGAGCCGGCAAATTCTCATTGGATTGGCGTGTTTTCACAGGTTACACTAGCTACAGGATTTATAATCTTTTAGATTCCCAGGCCGAAACAACTGCCTTTTACGCCCAACCATAAATTGTGCCAAAAATCAATAAGTTACAGGCTGTACCTGGACGTGTTTCTCCAGCCCTCAATTTCTCGTCTCTCCGCTCTCTACGTTCGTTCAAGCTTATATAGGGCTACCGCTCTTCCGTGAATAAAGGTAGAAACAGAACCGTTCTCCTGCAGATAAAGGTAGATAAAGTCGATGATGCCAGCGCCCTCTTTATTGTCACTTACACCACACTTCCCCGAACCGTTTATATGGACCTCGCTGAATAAATCTGGCTATGGAAGAACAAACCATAATTCATAACTGACGTAATTGTTAAATATCAGCTTCCAACTCGCTCTGGTAAGCGAGAAATACAGGGGAATGCATTTCCGAAATCCGCCTTGCTCGACGTTGACGACACGGGTCAAGGTCGTTCTTTCACATTCCAACGTAGCACACGCTCCTGATTCAAACTGTTCTCTACACAAACGGGTAACCGTTACACTGCCCCCGCCTTTCTAAATCATGACGTCCCCGTCATGGCCGTACGGGTCTCTCCGTCCAGGGTGCCGTTACGGTTCCAGTTGTACAGTTCTAATCAATTTAAACAAAACTGTTCGCCAATTACGGGCCATCAGGGCCGGCGAAATCACTAGGTGGCCGCCCTCCGGCGGTCTGGCCGGGCCACCACGACATTAGGTCCACAGATTTCCTTCACAGAATTACATGGGCGGCTAGCAGAGCCGCCCCACGACATTAGGTCCACTGGGCTGTGAGCGCAGCTGGAGGGGTCGGGCTTTCCCCCTCTTACGGTACACGGGCTGGGACGTCAGCACGTAGTCGTGCAACCTGCGAGGCTTGACCACTCGCCGACCGCGGGTCGTCGTCGCGTGTGTGGGGGCTGCCTCACCCTCGGCCACTTCCTCGGGCTCGTCTTCCCTCTCGCTGTCCGGCGTTCCCCGCGGTTCCAACTCAAATTCGCCCTGCCAGGCCGGCGGCCGGATGACGCGTCCACTCCGGCTCGTCGGGGGCTGGCCTATGGGTGGCTGCACGGCTACCGGGTGGGTCACGGCGCAAGGCTCTGCGCGAGCCGTTTCCGGCCCCTGCTGGTCGCCGCCATCGTCACTGTCGCTCTCCGACGGTGTATCGTCACCCTCCACGTCCAGCCGCGGATAACATGGTTTGACCCGGTCAACATGGACGACCTGTCGCCTCCCGTCGTCACTCCGGATCCGGTAGGTAACGTCCGACAATGCCGCCTCCACCACAAACGGTCCCAGCCACCGGTCTCGAAGCTTCCGTATCTGTCCTGGCCGGGTCACTACGGTATGCAGATAGACCTGGTCTCCGGGGCCGAATCTTTGCGCCTTGGCCTTCAGGTTGTACAGGCGCTTCTGCCGTCTCAGGGCCTTCCCACTATTTTCCCGCGCATCCTCGTGGACATCGACTAAGTCGTCACGAAGGTCCCCGACCCACGGCACGGGCTCCGTTCTCTCACTCGGGGGAGCCCCAACTGTCAGGTGAGCTGGTAGTGTCACCTCGCGGCCAAATGTCATCATATTCGGCGTATACCCCGTAGTCTCGTGTGCGGCCGCACGGTACGCCATCAGTGTTAGTGGAATATACACGTCCCAATCGTCGGGGTGGCGGGCGGCACTAGCATGAAGCATCTGACCCAGAGTCCTGTTGAACCTCTCAACTTGGCCGTTTGACTGCGGATGGTACGCCGTCGTCCGCGTCTTCTTCATGCCTAGGATCCGGCACATCCCCTCGAACACTTTGCTCTCAAAGTTCCGCCCCTGGTCCGAATGTATCAGGGAGGGGACACCGAACCGGCTGACGTACAAGTCAATCACAGCCTGGGCCACCGTCTCCGCTTCTTGGTCCGGAAGTGCCACAGCCTGTCACAGATGGTCACAGATAACCACAATATGCAGATTTCCTCTCGTCGTCAGGGAGAGAGGACCCATCAAGTCCACGGCGATACGTTCCCCGGGGCATCCCGTCATCATCCCGCGGTGCTGTCCCCGGGGTTTCTTCCCGGCCTGCTTCCTCCGACTGCACGTGTCGCAGCTCCGGCACCACTGTCGAACGTCACGCTGCAGGCCAACCCAGGCGTATGCTTGTCGCACCTTCCTCAACGTCTTGAACACCCCCAGGTGTCCTCCAGTCGGGCTGTCATGACATTCCTTAAGTATCCTCTTTTGCAGGGCCCTCGGGACTATCAGTAACTTGGCCTTCTCCCGGCCTCGCACGTCATACCAACGTCGCACTAGGAGGTCTCCTTCCATGGCCAATGCGTCATAGGCTCCCCACAGCGCTTTCGTTACCCCACTGTGATGACAGACTAGGTCCCACCGAGGTCTGGTACCAGCCTTCACCCATTCAATCACCGGAAGTAACTCGGGGTGGGCAGCCTGGGCCGCCGCAAAGTCCTCGTTGGGTGGAGATACGGTCACAACCCTGGCTGCCGCAGTCTCTCCGGCTTTGGTCTCGGAGGAACGACCACACTGCGTAAATGGACGTCTGCGTCTTCGACGTGGTTGTCGTCTCGTCCTCTGCCCCCGCCTTGAACTTGAGCGTCTCTCTCTTGGGAAGCGCCTCTCAAGTTCTTCCCTCAGGATAGCAACCTTTGCTCGAAGACGGGCTGTATCGCTCTCTTTATAAGCTGGGGGTTCAAGGGATATATCTTCTCCAACGGCGACTCTCGCCGCGGGGTCAGGGCGTCGCCGCTGAGCGTCCTGGAAGGCCTCTATTTCCACTGCGTCATGCACAGCCTCGTCTAGGGACTTCGGGCGGCACTGCCAGACTTTACACCGTAAGTCATCTCCAATTGCTTCAAAGAATTGGTCACGGGCCAGCATGTCTTGGACTTCATCACCGGCGTCGGGGTAGGCCATCTGGCTGAGTCTCACCAGAGCTTGGCCCAGTTCGGGTAGACCTTCCCCCCCCAGTCGTCGCCTGGACTTCAGCTTGGACTTATACAGCTCGGTTTGGTTAGGCGGAGCGAAGCGTCTCTCCAAGGCATCACGTAGGCAGATGAAGTTTGCCTCCCCTGGTTTCATCTTCAGACTAGAGAGGACCTGTTGTGCTGGCCCTCGCAGGGAGACGGCTAAGTGTTGTCCCTTCTCCTCCGGTGTCCACCGGTTCAAGGCTGCGCAATGTTCAAAATGTACCAGGTGATCTCTCCAGGGCGTACCCCCATCATATGTTGAAGCCTTAACCCACATCCTACGGGAAGGGGGCATGGTCGTAACGGTGGCCGTCCCACTAGTGTCAGCCGCTGAAAGGCGCACTTCTGCGCGGGAAGTGAACGTGGTTGCCTCGGCCCCCGTCGTCTCAGGCTCGGCGGTGGCGGGACGTCCCCTCTCCTCGGCCGCTGACTGCTGCCCTCCTGCGACCCGGTCGCAAATCGACTGTCCCCGTATAGGCTGGTCCCTGGAGGGTCTAGTAGTACTCTACCCCCTCTATCCCAGGTCTGGAGGGGTAGGCTGGGGACCCTACCATCGTCTGATTGAACGTCGTCTGCATGGTATGCATCTGGGCCTGTAAACTTTGGAGGCCCTCTAGCAGCACTCGATTGGTCGACGAGGTCTCGGTCTCGACGATGGCGGGCTCCGACAGCTCGGGTGGTGCTTCTACCGGTCTCACATCTTCTGTCGTCGCCAGCGTCGCAGATCTAGGTGACCCCACCCTCGATCGCCCTCTCCTCTGTAGGATAGCTCGTAGACCCGCCAGATCCGGACGTCTCGGTGTGGTTGCTGGAGTACTCATGGTTAATGGCGTCGCCGCCACGTCGTTGTCGGTCATCTCTAGTAGTCGGTTGTTCTCTTCTGTTGTAGATCAGGCCAGATCCCACCAGTTTTCTCCGTGTAACGTGTACGAGCAGGACCAGTCGTAGTGTTTAGAAGAAAACGAATCAATAACCGGGATTGCCCACTGGCATTCTGGCCGTCACCGTCGTTAACCCCTTCACTAGTAGAGATCCGGGGCTCGAAGAGATGATCACAACCCCACAAGGATGACTGACTCGAATGTAAAGGTCTATTATGGTATATTCTGCACAAGTAGTATACGCGGTTACAAATAATAGCGTAGAACCGCGTGGCTTAGACAGAATGTCTAAGGAGATGTAACGTTAAGATATTTACACATAGGTACAGACACTAGGAGAGTGTTTGCAAATAAACTTGATGGATATATACACGTGATGTAAGAGGATGTGTGCACACAAGTTAACGGATACATACACTTGGGGTGTGCATATAAGGTTCACGGATACATACACTTGGTGTGGGCACGTAAGGTTGACGGACACGTGCCCCTGAGAGAGTGTGTGCATATAAAGTTAGCATATCCCTGGTGTATATGTGGATAATAGAAGAGAATGTGTGCAGTTTAAGCTTGTTGTTATATGGTAATAATATATATATGGGAGTGTATGCATATAACTTTATAGTTAATATAGTGCTTTAATGCGCGATTGAATTGAATTGAATTGAATTTATTCACCAAACATACAGCAGATATACGAATATACAGGTTATCAAGATAAAAATAACATTAGCCGCACATAAGGCGGGAGTAAAACCCCAGGGGGCTTGTTTTATCCCGGATTAGCTTGAGTAGATGTTCATGGTATACGGCGAGAGGAGTATGGAATGTAGCAACACAGTTTTCGATGTTCTAATATTTACGCTAGTTCGGTGAATAAAGCGAATATAATATTTACACTAGTAAGGTGAATAAGGCACTGCATAGATCAGTTATCGAGAGATATCGCACACACACAACAAAATCGACGAATGTTAATATAGAGACTGCGCACAGGTAAGCATGACATTATACACATATAACGTGATTGGAAATAGACTGATCGATGCGCATGGATAATTGGTTGTAAGAGGAAGGGTGACCGGTAGGCAAGAAATTTCGGTTAGAATTGATGATAGCCATATCAGCGTCCGAATTTATTGAGCAAAAACTCTTTCAGTCGGGATTTAAACAGTGACTTGGAGGCATAACATTTCAGGCTGACTGGCAATGAATTCCATATACGTGGTCCTTTAATTTTGGTGGAGTAGAATGAGAGTTGTGAGTGATGAAACGGCCTGTACAGATTAAGGTTAACTTGTCTTGTTGGATAATTGTGTACTGCAGATAATTTGGTGAAGTAATTGCGCGAAAGGTAGGGAAGAAAAAACGAGTGGTAGAAGAATTTGTGTGCAAATATCAGGATTAGGTAGTCATTTACTAGATGTAGAGGTAGAATATTCATTTCTACAAATAGGTTTCTGGTATGGGCACGTCTGGCACTTGCAGTTAAGATGCGCATGAGCCTTTTTTGTAGGACAACTAGTGGTTGAAGGTGCGTTCGAAAAGTGTTTGCCCAGACCATACTGCAGTATGATATGTAGGGGTAAAATAACGAATAATACAAAAGAATTAGGGTCTTTCTGTTCACGCAATGTTTAATGTTATTTATAATACCTATATTTCTTGACAGTTTTGAGCATAGTGCTTCAATATGTGAGTGCCAGGTTAGCTTGTCATTAAAAAGAATGCCGAGAAATTTGAATGTATTGACGCATTCAAGCTCATTCCACCCCGAAAATGCGAGCCGGCAAATTCTCATTGGATTGGCGTGTTTTCACAGGTTACACTAGCTACAGGATTTATAATCTTTTAGATTCCCAGGCCGAAACAACTGCCTTTTACGCCCAACCGTAAATTGTGCCAAAAATCAATAAGTTACAGGCTGTACCTGGACGTGTTTCTCCAGCCCTCAATTTCTCGTCTGACCCCGCTCTCTACGTTCGTCCGAGCTTATATAGGGCTACCGCTCTTCCGTGAATAAAGGTAGAAACAGAACCGTTCTCCTGCAGATAAAGGTAGCACAAGTCGATGATGCCAGCGCCCTCTTTATTGTCACTTACACCACACTTCCCCGAACCGTTTATATGGACCTCGCTGAATAAATCTGGCTATGGAAAAACAACCCATAATTCATAACTGACGTAATTGTTAAATATCAGCTTCCAACTCGCTCTGGTAAGCGAGAAATACAGGGGAATGCATTTCCGAAATCCGCCTTGCTCGACGTTGACGACACGGGTCAAGGTCGTTCTTTCACATTCCAACGTAGCACACGCTCCTGATTCAAATTGTTCTCTACACAAACGGGTAACCGTTACACAAATAAACATTACTTTTTCCTCCAACTACTTCTGTTTTTCCTTATTGAATGCCCCTCATCTGTCTATACCGGAGATTTATATTGCTCGTGTGAAAGGGACGGCAAGTTCACACTAGGCCGATGGGATCAAGTGTGGCCGTGGCCTCTAGTATTAGCTGCAGTGAGTAGCCAGGATATCTTTAGGGGTAGTTCGCTTTTGCTTTAAATGGGCACATATTAAAGAGGGATTGACTGATGATAAGAAGGGAATGCAAGGGTGTTTGGCTTTCGTATGAAAAGGGCATTTATATGAAAAAGTAAATTCAAAAGGTGAGTTATCACTGAAGGGGAGGGGAGGAGGGGAGGGGGGGGGGTGTAATGTTGCACTCAAGGTTATTCCACTCTTATGGTGACAGCCAGTTTGGTTGGTGGATTATTCATTAAGCCGGATTACCCAGAGAACTTTCACAGCAAACTTTCACACATACACTGGCAGGGCTGGAGTTCCCGCTGAACCTCCATTGGCAACAGCTGGGTTGCAATTGTCCAGAGCTAAATCAATGACAATGTTCTACTGATCTAAGGAGAACCTGAATTCACCACTCTTCACGTTTGTTTGTATTTCTATATTTTGAATTTAGCAAATGGTAAAGCTTTTTGAGCTGCATCATATTATTGTTCAGAGGTTCATAAAACATCACTGTCAATGTTCAGCTGATGAAAGGTGAACCCAAAATGACAGATCATGTTTATACCCTAACTGTATCTCTAAATTTTGAATTTATTGAATTATTGAAAACAAAATTCCAAAGTTTCGATCAGTTTCCAGAGCGAAATAAAACATGCATGCACTCCACTCGGGAGCATGTTCCCCAGCCCCGGGGATCACTCCCCAACCATGCCAACCTGTTGTCTCCTAAGCCTCGCTGGACTCCATAAGTTACACTTGTTGAAACATGCACTCCACTCCCAATGCCCCAATTAAGTGCAACATTAAATGGATGGTGGAAAACGATGCCAGCATACTGACAGGAAGTCATATCACCCCACACCGATATTGGTGTGCCTGGGTTCCACCATATCAAAGTTTCAGGTTCTCCACCATTACAAGCGTCTAGTCCGTCATTCATAATCCAGCCGTCATCCATTAGAGAATATCCGCGTCCATAATCCAAAGACCTATTCCATATAACAGTATTAGCACCAAATTCAAAAAGACAATCATAATATACATAAACATAGGCTTGTTTCCTGCAAGAGAGAAGCGGTCAACAGTTTTCAATGATCCCGGCAAGACCTCATGATGTTCCAAAAATATCAAATCCGTATCGCTGATCAGTATTCTTAATCCATAATATTCGTAATCCATAGTATTCTTAATCCATAATGTGACGGCCACAATAATTAATAATAATAATAATAATCGATGCGCATGGATAATTGGTTGTAAGATGAAGGGTGACCGGTAGGCAAGAAATTTCGGTTAGAATTGATGATAGCCATATCAGCGTCCGAATTTATTGAGCAAAAACTCTTTCAGTCGGGATTTAAACAGTGACTTGGAGGCATAACATTTCAGGCTGACTGGCAATGAATTCCATATACGTGGTCCTTTAATTTTGGTGGAGTAGAATGAGAGTTGTGAGTGATAAAATGGCCTGTACAGATTAAGGTTAACTTGTCTTGTTGGATAATTGTGTATTGCAGATAATTTGGTGAAGTAATTGCGCGAAAGGTAGGGAAGAAAAAAACGAGTGGTAGAAGAATTTGTGTGCAAATATCAGGATTAGGTAGTCATTTACTAGATGTAGAGGTAAAATATTCATTTCTACAAATAGGTTTCTGGTATGGGCACGTCTGGCACTTGCAGTTAAGATGCGGATGAGCCTTTTTTGTAGGACAAATAGTGGTTGAAGGTGCGTTCGAAAAGTGTTTGCCCAGACCATACTGCAGTATGATATGTAGGGGTAAAATAACGAATAATACAAAAGAATTAGGGTCTTTCTGTTCACGCAATGTTTAATGTTATTTATAATACCTATATTTCTTGACAGTTTTGAGCATAGTGCTTCAATATGTGAGTGCCAGGTTAGCTTGTCATTAAAAAGAATGCCGAGAAATTTGAATGTATTGACGCATTCAAGCTCATTCCACCCCGAAAATGCGAGCCGGCAAATTCTCATTGGATTGGCGTGTTTTCACAGGTTACACTAGCTACAGGATTTATAATCTTTTAGATTCCCAGGCCGAAACAACTGCCTTTTACGCCCAACCGTAAATTGTGCCAAAAATCAATAAGTTACAGGCTGTACCTGGACGTGTTTCTCCAGCCCTCAATTTCTCGTCTCTCCGCTCTCTACGTTCGTTCAAGCTTATATAGGGCTACCGCTCTTCCGTGAATAAAGGTAGAAACAGAACCGTTCTCCTGCAGATAAAGGTAGCACAAGTCGATGATGCCAGCGCCCTCTTTATTGTCACTTACACCACACTTCCCCGAACCGTTTATATGGACCTCGCTGAATAAATCTGGCTATGGAAGAACAAACCATAATTCATAACTGACGTAATTGTTAAATATCAGCTTCCAACTCGCTCTGGTAAGCGAGAAATACAGGGGAATGCATTTCCGAAATCCGCCTTGCTCGACGTTGACGACACGGGTCAAGGTCGTTCTTTCACATTCCAACGTAGCACACGCTCCTGATTCAAATTGTTCTCTACACAAACGGGTAACCGTTACACAAATAAACATTACTTTTTCCTCCAACTACTTCTGTTTTTCCTTATTGAATGCCCCTCATCTGTCTATACCGGAGATTTATATTGCTCGTGTGAAAGGGACGGCAAGTTCACACTAGGCCGATGGGATCAAGTGTGGCCGTGGCCTCTAGTATTAGCTGCAGTGAGTAGCCAGGATATCTTTAGGGGTAGTTCGCTTTTGCTTTAAATGGGCACATATTAAAGAGGGATTGACTGATGATAAGAAGGGAATGCAAGGGTGTTTGGCTTTCGTATGAAAAGGGCATTTATATGAAAAAGTAAATTCAAAAGGTGAGTTATCACTGAAGGGGAGGGGAGGAGGGGAGGGGGGGGGGGGTGTAATGTTGCACTCAAGGTTATTCCACTCTTATGGTGACAGCCAGTTTGGTTGGTGGATTATTCATTAAGCCGGATTACCCAGAGAACTTTCACAGCAAACTTTCACACATACACTGGCAGGGCTGGAGTTCCCGCTGAACCTCCATTGGCAACAGCTGGGTTGCAATTGTCCAGAGCTAAATCAATGACAATGTTCTACTGATCTAAGGAGAACCTGAATTCACCACTCTTCACGTTTGTTTGTATTTCTATATTTTGAATTTAGCAAATGGTAAAGCTTTTTGAGCTGCATCATATTATTGTTCAGAGGTTCATAAAACATCACTGTCAATGTTCAGCTGATGAAAGGTGAACCCAAAATGACAGATCATGTTTATACCCTAACTGTATCTCTAAATTTTGAATTTATTGAATTATTGAAAACAAAATTCCAAAGTTTCGATCAGTTTCCAGAGCGAAATAAAACATGCATGCACTCCACTCGGGAGCATGTTCCCCAGCCCCGGGGATCACTCCCCAACCATGCCAACCTGTTGTCTCCTAAGCCTCGCTGGACTCCATAAGTTACACTTGTTGAAACATGCACTCCACTCCCAATGCCCCAATTAAGTGCAACATTAAATGGATGGTGGAAAACGATGCCAGCATACTGACAGGAAGTCATATCACCCCACACCGATATTGGTGTGCCTGGGTTCCACCATATCAAAGTTTCAGGTTCTCCACCATTACAAGCGTCTAGTCCGTCATTCATAATCCAGCCGTCATCCATTAGAGAATATCCGCGTCCATAATCCAAAGACCTATTCCATATAACAGTATTAGCACCAAATTCAAAAAGACAATCATAATATACATAAACATAGGCTTGTTTCCTGCAAGAGAGAAGCGGTCAACAGTTTTCAATGATCCCGGCAAGACCTCATGATGTTCCAAAAATATCAAATCCGTATCGCTGATCAGTATTCTTAATCCATAATATTCGTAATCCATAGTATTCTTAATCCATAATGTGACGGCCACAATAATTGAAACAAGTCCGTATATCAGTCTGCATTCTTTAATCGGATCAATCAAAGATGGTAAAGCGATACCAAAAACCTGTGTGAATGAACAAGAAAATAAAGTCAATCTTTCAAACATCAGAAGTCAGTGTTCGGTTTCAATCTAACAGTTACATAAATTATAATATCAATATATGAACTGGAAGAGCCGTTATAAGAACGTCCGAATATATACTTCGACATCTGAACACATATAGTGCAATATTCCTTCACCGAACTGTATTACAAGTTAATTCTGAACAGTTAACACGAAATGATTAATGTATTTACAATAGGCTGGCATAACTCGGTTACCATATTATCCCGTATCAACCAATAATTTGATCATACTTCAACATGACAATCTCCATGTGTGAACCGTTTTATCACTGTTGTCACACTGGTTAATTAAACATTTATTACATTCATAAAAATGGTCCCAAACTCGCTCAAGTAATTTTGGTAATTATTCAACATTTTTCACGCTCTCAAACTGACACATCTGTAGTTTCCCCGGCGGCATATATGAACGACATTTTATCATCGACCAACACCACATGGGTCAAGTCTATTTACAAAGTCTACGTCAACCTACCTTGAGAAGAGTCCCAAACTCCGGCACATAACTGGTTTTGTCTACGTAAATTTAGTTACGTTGAAATGTTGCAATGCCAACGATTATTTCATGGCGTAAAATGATTAAATTTGGACTGCAAATCACCGACACGACCCAGGCATCTTTTCTTACTGCACAAGATGGCCGGCCTAACGCGGGGTCTACCACACTCTCTCACGGGGTCCGAACGACAGATCTGCTACCAGAGGTAAATCTGACACCTCAACAACGCGGCAAAAATCATACATTTATTTATAAACCGACATCTAAACATTATGGTTACATAATAATAAAGAATACAGTTTCGAAACACCCTGTCGCCTAGCTCTGTCTTCTCAGCTGAGGGATTCCCTGACCATGACGTCACCTGGAATTCCCTGTCGCATACTCCTCGCAGTGTGACACACTCGCCTGTCACAATAATATAACATCTAAAGAATGATTTATCTCAGTCACGCTTTGATTGTGACTGTTCATATGAGTACCATGAGGATCTTGAAGTACATGAGTTCATACGGCCCCTAGCCCCGGGTTAAGCGGAATTAGACACAAGTTACGAAACGTAGCGCCATAGATCTTGCACGCTACGTTCGTATTTTGCTATCAGCATGCGATATGTATCGCCAAATTCGAGAAACTTTGAGTGGGGGCGCTTGGTGGAATAGCCCTGTTTTATAAGTTTCTGCAACAATGTTTTGTGACGTTGATTAAAATCATCACATTTAACACAGGATCTAGCAAATGCTACTAAGCGAGATATGTATACGCCATATGCAGGTCCCACTGGAATATTACTATCCAGAAAGGGATAGTTTACGATGTCGAAATTGTAATCATCTCTTTTGTCATAAAGTCGACGAGAGAGAATGCCCGCTTCATTTTTATAGAGATTATAGAGATCTAAATAAGATGCCTGTAGGGCTATCTGTAGTTTCCTTCAAATCCAGTGAAGGTGGATATATATCCTTCACTGCGTCATTTATATAGCGATTATCCACAGCGAGAAGATCGTCTTATATAGCGTTTGGTGAATGAGAAGGAACGGGCTTTGAATGGATCGGTTTTTGAAAGCGCCTGCATATAGTCATATTCATAAGAGAACAGATACAGGTCAGCCAACAGGGGTGCACAATTAGTACCCATTGGAATACCTATATGCTGCTGATATATGGTGTTGCCAAATTTCACATAAATATTTTTATTGAGAAATTCAAGCAACTCTATAAACAAAGAAACATTCCATGAATGATATCTCTTGTATGTAGTCGAGCTAAAGAATGCTTTATGGCTTCCGACATTAATATATCTACGATCAGTTTTCTTGAACACAGATACTATTATTGAACTTATACGGGCAATAAGGTCCTGAAGAGGGATTGTAGTATAGAGTGTCGAGAAATCCCATGTGGATACATGTCTGTACGTTATGTGACCTTTAGCATCAAGTTCTTCCGTAAGACATTTTGAGTTTTTCAATATCCACATACATTCAACGCCAGAGTTCTTAGAAATAGTGGCGCAATACCTTTCCCAAAATGCTTTTACCTCCTGACGGGCCAAAGATCCCGGTTCTCCACCATAGTTCTGGTTCTCCACCATATCAAAGTTCCTGGTTCTGCACCATAGTTCCTGATTCTCCACCATATCAAATGTTCCTGGTTCGCCACCTTATCAAAGTTTGCGTGTTTTTTCACGTCCACTTAATGAAAATTTGGATCGGCTTTAAGTACAGGTAACAGGAAAGGACGTTGTCGGGAGTTTATCGGAAAATTATTGCACTCCTTGGCAGAAAGCTCTCAAGCAACAGGCACTTCAGATACTTGAGTCACTTATCTACGAAGGAAACGACACCAAAGCACTTATTTAAACTACCAATTTATTGCACCTCAACCACACACTAATATTTTGCATATCTTTGAAACCCTCATGCTAAATTGCCCATTTTCTAGGTGTTCTGTGTTGGTTATCTGTGTTGCCTAGCAACAATCAAATCACCCGAGTCATTCGAGCCCCACTATCATTTTCCCCCCACCCACCATCACATCTGTGACTACACCATAGAGCCAGTCCTTTCACCATACGGTAATTGGTCCACCCTACTTCGCAAGCCTCATAACGAAACTGATCAACCATATAATGATTTCGGTGATAGGACCTACCTATTTGGTACCACTGCATAAAGTTAAGATTTGAGGTTACCGTATATGACCGTACAATCAGTCCGAGCACCAATCTGAATAATATCTAGGCCTATAGTTTTCCTGTATCTTAGCTTATCACGACTGCACCAACTGGTACATAATTTAAAAAATATTGTCAAGAGAGTAAATCCAGTCATCATTTTTGTGCCATCTTTTTATACGCCCGCCAAAAGGCGGACGTAATATGTGATGGCGGTTTCCGTCCGTCTGTCTGTCTGTCCGTCCCTCGTGTCCGGTCTATAAGTGGATACCCTACGGGGAGACGATGTGTCACGTACCAAAATGAAGGTCAAGGTCAGAGATCAAAGGTCACTAGCCTAAAAAACAGGAAATCACTGAAGTGTTCGAGTCCGGTCTATATCTGTGAACGTTTTCTATTCACAGTTGCAATTTTTCGTGAGTGGATACACTAGGTGGATACGATGTGTCACGTACCAAAATCGAGGTTGAGGTCAGAGGTCAAAGGTCACTGTTGCCTAAAATCAGGAAATCATTGATCATTGACAGTTTTCTATCTAAAGTTCTAATGAGTGGATGCCCTAGGAATAATGTCTTGCATACCAAATGTAGGTCGAGGTCAGAGGTCAAAGGTCAGTGTGACAGAAAAATCAGGAAATCGTTAAAAATTTCTATTTTTTTGTGAGTGGATTCAATAGGGGGAAATGAAGTGTCGCATACCGAAAAATAGGTCGAAGGTCAAAGGTCACTGTGACCCCAAAATCAGGAAATTATTAAAAATAACATTTTTTGTGTCAGTAGATACAGTAGGAGGACACAATGTGTTGCATACCAAAATGTAGGTCAAGGTCACTGTGACCCAAAAATTGTGAAATTGTTAAAAATCATGATTTTTGAGTCCATTGAGAAATTACGGAGAGCCGTTTTGTCATGTACCGAAATTTAGATTCAGGCCAATAGTCCAGGTCATTGTGACCCCAGAATCAAGGTCAAAATTCAGTGTGACCTAAAAATCAGGAAATCATTAAAAATTCCAAATTTTTTGTAAGTGGATTTGAAAGGGCGAAATGAAGTGTCGCATACCAAAAATTAGGTCAAGGTCAAAGGTCACTGTGACCCCAAAATCAGAAAATTATTAAAAATAACATGTTTTTGTGTCAGTAGATACATTAGGGGGACACGATGTGTCACATACCAAAATGTAGGTCAAGTGACCTGGTCAAGGTCACTGTAACCCCGAAATCGAGAAATCGTTAAAAATCATGATTTTTTGTGTCCATTGTGAAATTACGGGGAGACGATTTGTCATCTCCCAAAATTTAGGTCAAGGTCAATAGCCAAGGTCACTGTGACTCCAGAATCAAAAAATCTTTGGAAATTACTTTTTATGTATCTATGTTTGACCCTAGGGGTCAGATATTTGACCCGAAGGGTCAACCAGATACATATTGTAATGCCGAAGAAATTGACCGGCTCAGTGTCTTGCTAACACAGTACAAGATAGAGTTCTTACACGACAAGAAAGAGATCTGAAACTTCCTTCTTTAGAGTGTCCAGGTTTCTGTGTTTTTAATGTTCGTGTATAGTTTCAGGTCTGATATGTTCAAGTTACATTTGTATTTATCTAATTTTATGCGTGTATTTGTTAATTTTCCAGTGGCACTACTTTCCTGCTCAAAATATGTCGTCTGCTAATCCACAGATTTTGAGAGGCGCATATGTTGAGTGATTTAGTTAGGCCTAATTCATTGTAATTAGAAAGCATGTTCGGGGAGTGATGGTCAAATCATTTACATAATAATTTCCCTGTATTCAGAAATATTTTCTTTCCATACGGCTTTCGAAATATTCATGGAATATTGCAAGCCTTTTCCCTGATCTCCATATATCTACATATTACATACACCAAAATTTTCAATTTTTGCATGCTCTGTGACGGGGGAGATAACCTGGACCTTACAGATCTATGTTTGTGGTATACAGAGGCTTTATTTCTGAATGATACATTGAATATAGCCAATGTTCACTTGGTAGATCATCTTAATAAAAGTATGAAACAACTACATGTAAGAGATACATTAGGTGTGCATAAAATGAATCTATCCAACTTGATAACGACAGTAAATTGTATACTTATAAATTGTATAATTATAACAACAATAATTCGTATTATTGAAAAACAACAACAAAATGTGTCCTTGCCCGCCGATAAGTTAAAACTATAATGATGAATAATATGAGAACACTACAGCGTTCTTTTGGGGATCTGTACAAATAAAAACCCCAGCGATCAAACAAAACACGGACAAAAGCCCCAGTACATTGTAGGCAAAAACCCCACCCGACATTAATTTCAGGCCAGGGCTAAAAGATCACAAATTTACAGATTTTTTCCTCAGTTATGTGGATACCTTGTCACTTTTTTACCCGCTTCCCTTACATAGTAGGATGGTATACTGGATTCCGCTTGTCGGTCCGTCCGTTTTTCTGTCCGCCCATCTGTCTGTCCAAAATTTGTTTTGGGCAATAACTTGAGAACCACTCGTCTGATTGTTCTCAAATTTGGTATTCATATAACATGCCATTAGTTGTCGCTTGGAATTGCATTTCGTCCACTTGTGCTAACAGGTGGCAACACCTGGTGGCAAAATCCGAAATTCATTTCCATGTAATATCTTGAGAACCGTTAATCAGATTCTTCTCAAATTTGATATGTATGTGCCATGCCATGAGCTGTCGCTTGGATTGCAATTCGCTCACTTGTGCGTACAGGTGGCGCCACCTGGTGGCAAAATCCAAAATTTGTTTCCCGTCAATAACTTGAGAACCGTTCAATGGATTCTTCTCAAATTTGATATATATATAACATGCCAAATGTGAGCTGTCGCTTGGGATTGCTTTTCGCCCACTTGCACTTACAGGTGGTGCCACCTGGTGACAAAATCTAAATTTGGTTTCCGGGCAATAACTTGAAGACTCCTTACCGAATTCTTCTCAGATTTGTTATGCAGATGTGCTGAGATGTCTCTTGGGATTGCATTTCGTGCACTTGCATCTACAGGTAGCACAGTTTGATTTCCAAAGGGTTTCCTACAGGAGACATCATACCATATGTGTACAGTGTGCGCGAAACGTGATTATGGTGTGGTTTCCTACATGAGACATATCATATGTGTACAGTATGCGCGAAACGTGACTATGATGCGGGTTTGGGGGGTAATCTTGTAAGCATACTTCCAAACATGTATAACAAAGAATCCCATCCATTTTCATACGAGCTAATACTTCACGAGTCAAACAGTAAATCTCGTTTTTTCCAGCAAGATTACCAAGGTCGATTAAATTAAATTTATAGCTTCACAGGCATCGCCTCACTCTTTTCCCACTGTATCACCCCTATTATTTTCTGCTTTTTTTTTTCTTTTTTTTTTTTTACAATTGTTTTGGCTTTAAAGTGATCGTAACCCCTCCAGTAATGTTTCCTTCAAATGAAAGACCATTGGAAACTGTGTGGAAAAATATTTATTGTAATTTTTTACGATTTTATTACACAGAGTAAACTGCAAATAAAGCATATTATTCTATGGTGGTCTGTTGCAATCATATTTAGGTCCAGTGACGTCACACTACCTTAATAAATATATTTCAAACTATTTATGCACTTTCCAATGCTTGATTCAGGCTTAAGGTGTGTATATTTTGAGTTTCAACACACTCACTGTTCCAATGTGCATGTTTCACCAAAATCTGGGAGATGGTAACTCATAAGTGACAAGTGAATTTGAATATTGCATTTAATTTTTCAGATTTTGGTGAAACATGCACAATGGAACAGTGAGTGTGTTGAAACTCAAAATATACACACCTTAATACCGCGTATAGATGACCCAGATGATTATAGGTTGACTGTTCACACTGAAAGCAGAAGACAGCAATTCGAAAAGAATTATCTCTCCCAACACACTATCACTCTCCGGCTCCTTTGAGCGGAAATGGACTTGCCCGGCTGTCGGCATGATCGTGTATACAAATTGCAGTTGCTCACACGATACAAACTTTGGAGATATTTTAAACACTTTCTAATGTCAGCAAAATATTCTTGATGACAAATGATTGCACAGATCGAGTTTGGAATATATTGAGAGTTTCGGCAGCTAATGTGTTATATTAAGTGCTCAATCCTCGAAAACCTTGTTATGTCGTAATGTGATTCATACAAAAGTGTGGACAAATGCCATAACTCTATACTATGCATCCAGATTCCAACACCCATTAAAAACCTCTTGTCTGGACTGTTATTAAAGGGGCATCACAAAATTCCCTGAATTTAGACTTCACCTCCAATACTGTTGTAGTACTCCTGTATTTTCCTAGCTTTCTATAATACTTATATGACTCATCTGATATTGTTGGGGGAGAGGAAAACTCAGTGTGCTTGGTTATACCAATAGACGAAGAATTGCATATTGATGGGGTTGGTGCCCAAATGAGTGTTTTTCATAGAGTCTATTTATCAGGCTGGTACATGTACAAATAAGTCCTGATAATTTAGTTCAATTGACATCAGCCCTGCTGTCAGCAATTCAGCGCAGTTATTAATTAGTCCGTTTCAATCATATCAAATCAGATTATTCTGTATGCAAGTCCTGTTAGACATAGATACATTTAATAGCCTATAGGCTCTAGTTTTTTGTTTCGGTAGATACATTAGGGGAACATGATGTAGCACATATCAAAATGTAGGTCAAGGCCGATTGTCGAGGTCCCCATCCCCCAAAATCATGAAATTCATACAAATCAGGATTTTTTTGGTGTCCATTGATACATTGAGGGAAGACGATGTTGTGTACCAAAATTTCGGTCAAGATCACTGATCCCAAAATCAGGAAATCATTAAAAAATAACTTTTTTTTCTGCCAGTAGATACATTAGAGGGACATGTGTTACATATCAAAATGTGGGTCAAAGGTCAAGGTCACAGTGACCCCAAAATCAAGAAATCATTAAAGGTCACAGAAGAGGAAGTGGTGTAATGCGATGTTGCGTTCTGTCCATTCATCCATTAACATTACATTCTCAGAAGCACAAAATTGTAGGCTAGCTACCAATTGGAATCAAGGCTATTAAACAACCTTGAAATTTGGACCAATGTAATTCCAGATACGCGGGCGTATATTGAAGCCCCTTGGGCTCTTGTTAAAACCATTCCTTTAAATATTAAATAAAGGATTCTTCTTATTTGCCTCGTTTTTGGAGGGCTTGACTTCCTAATTGAATTCATTTTATAAAGCTTATTTCCATACATCATGATCACCCGCTGACTGCTAATATTGTTGCGGATGTGCCTTCGAATTTGGATGGTACTCGCTAAAGTTAAGTATTCCAGTGGCTGAACACTGGAAAGTTCACCTTGCGATTTGAAGCATATATTCCATCAGTAGGTGAACACCTTTACAATGGTTTGTGGGTGTAGATCATAACTGCCTGTCCATTCATCTCGGTTAATGAATTTCCAATGTAAACAGCATTTTGTTTTGTACATTGTGCTATTTTGATACGCATTTTATGACAAAATTGTCTTCAGATATACAGTCACGTCGCCAGTTCCGATCTAATGCCAGTTCCGACCCACTTCCCAAAACATTGCTTCTTGTCACAACAAAGATCACGCGAAATCTTAATTCATTTGGTGCATTTGAACGAGTTGATCAACCTTCCAATCATGGTTAAATTATATTTTACATTCATTGGTTTTGTCAGAAGATAGCTTCACAGATCTACTCCACACGCACGACTACATCGGTCTAAGTACAAACACCATGACCCGTCGTCATGAAAAAACAGTGTCGTCTGCTGGCGCTTCTGATCAGTGTTGATTAGTTTCTCACACATAAGTATCATATGGTACTACGTATCTGTTATGAATTTATTCACTCGAGTGTCACTCTAACGGCTACCCGCTCCATCGTTGACAACAACTGACGGAGCCAGTTCCGAACCACCATCATCCATGGATGGCCGAGCTGGGTCGTACCATGGCCTGAAACGGTCTTGCAAACACAGCGTTCACTACATAAATTCGTAACTCGAGTGCTGACTCGCATTGCTTTTCTTTAATCTGCTATCCAGAGGTAAAATGAATAAAACTGCCAGCGGTTATCTTTTTTTTCAGTGAGTATACGCTTCTAAGTCATCGGAAATATTTCAGTGTCCAATCTATCTTGCAATATGACCAGCTCGGCCATGTCACTATCACTCCCAACCCGCATTCTTTAACGCCAATGTAAACGTATGAGAGGAAGACATGCAAAAGAAAATATTCAGCTTGGACCCTATTTTGGGAGGAAAGATATCATGTTGCCGATTACATTTGTATATATCTGAGTCAAAGGTCAATGCCAAATGGAGGCTGGATCGGAACTGGCGACAGTGGGTGGGAACTGACACCTCTCATTAAGAAAAGTAATCTTATATTCCTACAGTTCAGTTCATCTCCACCTGAGTTACTTTGTTAATTAATTCTATAGACAATTGTAATGCGATCCTGATAATGATTTTGCCAATCAAACCCTCTCCTTTCGAAACAGAAGAAAATTTCACTTTGGTGGGTCGGAACTGGCGACGTGTCTACATAATCGATACCTTCTAATTACTAAAGCCCCACTAGGAACAGTTCAGTGCATGTGGTCTCATGTTGTCAATTGGTAATTAATATCCTATTGAACTTTGACCTCCCTTCTGTATAGTCAAATTTTGGCTGACAAAAGGAAGTCCAGGAAATATCAATCTTCCCGTCGCCATTTATTCTATAGAGGGGAATGGGCATTTCCATCATAGCTTAATACCGCTTATGCCGGTGCTAGAGGCCGTGTGGTCATATCGTCCAAGTTGCCACATGAACAGGTACAATAAAAGCGTACCGGAGATACAACACATATCACGAATCGTTAGATTCTTGGTATGTGCTTTAGAATAGGTTAACCGGAAGACTATACTGTGAAGTCATGTGGCTCTGTCAGTATGTCGGCACCTCTTCCCACTTCCCTTATATGTGTTGTAATTTTTACCTGTATATGGCGAGATTCTGCTGGTGGACGTTTCGTCCCCGAGGCCCATCCCCTGTACAGACCTTTTGGTCTTTGATATATGTTGGCATTGGTGGGAAGTTGATGCTGGGTCGACATCGGGCCTTACAGACTAGTCTTTTGTGTTAAATGCCCGTCATTTTCATCTGACTACGATACAGCTCACCAATCCCCAGTGTACGAGTTGTCACAGCGAAACAGCTCATCAGTTACCAATAAAACGAGTTGTCAGAGCATTTCCATCATAGCTTTCTAGATTTGTATCTAATACCGCCTATGTCGGTGCTAGGGGCCGTGTGGTCATATCATCCAAGTTGCCACATGAACAGGTAGAATAAAAGCGTACCTGAGATACAACACATATCACGAATCGTTAGATTCTTGGTATGTGCTTTAGAATAGGTCAACCGGAAGATTATACTGTGAAGTCATGTGGCTCTGTCAGTATGTCGGCACCTCTTCCCACATATGTGTTGTAATCGAATGTCCGAGTAACTCTCCATTCCTTAAAAACAATGGAGATGGGGCCCATTGTTTTTGAGGAATGGAGAGTCGCGAGGATATTCCGTTTCTTAAAACACGCCCACTGACAAAGGCCATTGTTTTAACACCGACACAAGTTTAACTATCAACGCTGTAGAGGTGCTGCAAGGCGTGAAGTCCTACATGTAAACCGAGCCACCAAATTAAAGTTTGTTCTTCCGGTTGTGCCAATCCAGCGATCTTGTTTTGCGCAATTAAATTGATGTCGTGTTACATGAGGGATGTGACAGGATCTCAACCTGTCGTTTAATTGTCCTGGATGTGTTGCATCACAGGATAGAAATGGTATAAACGTCATGAAGTTTCAGTCCGTTTAGCGGGAGACACGCTTAATCCAATGGACTGCTTGAGAGACAACTCTCATTTCAACTCTGGTAATATGCAAATCACTCAACCAATCACTTAAGTGATCTGTGTATCTGCTATGTATATAAACGTTTTTACAAGCATATTATCATAGAAAAACGAGTCATAGGACTCGATCATATTACACTATTTCTGGTAGTAGAAAGGGCAGTTGAGGTGGACCATCCATGGTGTGTGTGGGGGTGGTGGTTGTGGCGTTACTGAACGCCCGTCTTATTGCAGTCACGCCCTAATGCTAAGGATTAATTTGCCCTGCATTTTCTATACCTAGTCCCTTACATCTTAACGCCATAATGCAGACAGATGAGGGAAACAAAGATCAACACGGTCTCGAAAGTTTTCATATAGCTTATTCTCCCCAATGTTACATCATACCCAAACTGAGGGAGCCGCTTTGGGTATGTTTACAATTCAAGTATTGTGTGTAACAGAAGCATCATCGGCTGCTCCTGTCTAATCAGAAGCTGCCATTTTTGCGTCACGCTTCAGTCATATTCGCGCTTGCCCGTTTAAATGTATTCTCGGCTGCTCTTGTCCATGCAGAAGCCGCCATTTGGTGTTGCATCAATCTTCGACGATGTTCGTTCTTGTCCGTTAGACGTATCCCTAATCGTCGTCCGGCAGTCCATGATAATGTCCCGGAAATGGTGTTTGCGCATTTTGATTGAATTTTGTTGGGCCTCAATGGACGGTCGCTTCATATTCTCTTCCAGGTGACTCTTGGTCTTCATGATGTACCTGTGCTTTGGGTTCGCCTTCCATTTCAAGCGGCAACAGGTTATACTGTTCGTAGATTCGATATGATTGATGAAGAGATGCATTTGGATGTAATTCTGTTGCAAATTATCCTGTCCGGCGTCCTTGGTTGCCGCAGCATGGGTATTAATAGATGCTGTCAAAATACGATACCCTAGATGTGTTCTTCCTCACTCAGGCTTTCCTGGAACTTAGCCTGACTATCAGCAAGTGACCTGTCTGTATCTGTAGATAGACTCTTAGCTGTCTCTGTATCGGTATCAGTCGGTGGAAACAGCCGGTAAGTTCTCAGCATCTCTTTTGGCTTTTTGTGCTTCAGTGTCTTCATACCCATGTACATTCCTCTGATGTTGCAATCAAATCGTAGTGTCACTTCCGGTGATGACGTAACCTTCAAGCCTGGTATGGAACAGTGAACTCTACCAGGCCTGGGGGGGTCTTTATGAACGGTTCCTCACAAAACTTTGTACCCTATATCCGAAATGACGAAAACTTGAAACACTCCATGAATTTGGAGTTTATCATATTTGGATTATTTGGAGCCTATTTTCGTAATCCCCAGTGGACGATGGGCAAATTCAAAATGGCGATCATGTTGGGTACCGTACCAGAAAAGTTGTTTTCGTCATTTTTCTTCCAAATTCCTGCTTTTTTGAGAGGAACAGTTGGCAAAAGCTATTTTATTTCAAATCAGATTATTATTTACTAACATATCATGCACTTTTTGCGAAAAAAAATACATAAATAAAAATTCGAAAAATCTGATCGAAAAATCGTCCAAATATACGTCTCTGTGAAATTTACTTAAATATATTTTTAGTAGGCGTCAGATCCGATCGTCTGTATTCGGCTATATGGTTTTACATTACATGGTTGTGTGACTGCACTGCATTTGTACTTTGTGAATCCCTAGTCTGATGAGCATGTTTTAGTTTGGAGACAGTTAACTAATTTCATTCACAACTATACCGAGAATTTGATGGGCCCGTATGCACCTTTAATATAACACATTCCTACAGGACGGTATAAAAGTGGATGTTTGGAGATTTCAGGTCGGACTTATTCCATATCTGTCTCTTGCTGTCACCGGTGCAGTTCGCAAATGTTTGCTGGCTCGAAATGTATATAGTAAAAACTATATCTTCAGAAATTCGAGTTGTGTTGTTCTCCGTTTTGAGTTCAGAGAAAACCACTGACCGGACCGGAGGATTCTGAGGGTTTATGTTATTTCTTTCGGGAATGTCGACGCCCCATACAAGCCCACTTTCCGTCAGCACCCGCAAAATTACAAGATTTGATCACCGATTTCAAATACTAATACATTTATGGTTTCGGTTCTAGACGGTACCTGCACATTCAATCAGGTGGATCACAAAGTCGGTGGTGTTGTCTTTATTGGCTACACCCCTCCAGCTGCTTGACGAGGAATACCTGGGATGTTGTCGGTGTTCCTGCATTCTTGATCAGCTTGACAAAATCCTTGTACAAGTACATCCTCCCTTTGCTGGTCAGTGTCCTCTTGTCTGGAACTGGCGCAATGGTTTTCGTTCCTGGTAAGGCTAGCATATTGTATTTGTCGAGTATTTCACTAAGTTCCATCGTTTATATGCAGTTAAATTTCTGTTGCCAAATAATGCCAGGTCTCATTTTTCTCAATCTCTTTGCAGGCCGCTTGGTCGTCTATACCGATAGTGATGATTCCATACTCGTCCCACTCCAGACGAGCCGGAGGAAGTTGAGGCATACTTCCAAATCGTAAGCCCTCGTGCTGGAATTTCAGATGGTCCCGGCTTGTTGGGTGACATTCCCTGGGGAATGTGCTGGGGAAGATCAGTAGAGACGGTGGGGCACTGACAGAGATCCAGTGGGGCTGGCAATGTGGCATCAGTTGCTGCGTTCCTTAGTGGTGCTGAAGCATCATTAGTGGCCGACATGGCCCAATCGGCTGCCAGAACCGGACATGCTGATCTCTTTGCCAGTGCCCCAATACCGTCTCGTCTGAGCTTCCCCAGCACATCTCACAGGGAATGTCATCCGGAGATACACGCCGGGACCAGCAGTTGACATCAGAACTAGGGCTACAAAGCTGTTACGGTTTGGGAGTATGCCTCAACTTCCCCCGGCTCTTCGGGAGTGGGATGAGGATAAGATCATCACCATCGATACTGAGAGAGAGTGAGTGAATAGGGTTTAACGTCGCTTTCAAAATTATTTGTCATATCGCGACGAACCAACTAAGCACCACCCAAGTTGTGTTCCTGCTGCTTCAAAGAAGAATCTTTGGTATTTTGGTAATAGGAATTGAACTGCATGTAAACTGTGGACTTTAAATGGATCCCCTCGACAAATATAACATGCTAGCCTTGCCAGGAACGAAAAACAATATCGCCAGTTCCAAACAAGAGGAAGATACACTGTGCAGCAAGGGGAGCATGTCCTGGTACAAATCACTTGTCAAGCTGATCACGAATGCAAGAACATTACAAGCGTCTAGTCCGTCATTCATAATCCAGCCGTCGTCCATTAGAGAATATCCGCGTCCATAATCCAAAGACCTATTCCATATCCATATAACAGTATTAGCACCAAATTCAAAAAAGACAATCATAGTATACATAAACATAGGCTAGTTTCCTGCAAGAGAGAAGCGGTCAACAGTTCAACAGATGAACGCCATCCCATGTACGCCTCTTTGAACAGCTGGAGGGGGTTGCAGCCGATAAAAATGGTAGCCAATCTCCGTCTAGAACCGAAACCATAAATACAGAATAGTGAAGCTTTCCGCTATGGAAGGGAGAGCGTGACACACAGGGAGTACTTTTAAGTATATGTGGTGTATCCGTTTGAAATGTTCGCTATATGTGTGCACTTGGTGCAAGATCGTAACTAATTTCGCTTAACCAGGGGCTAGGGGCCGTATAAACTCATTTACCTCAAGATCCTATGGTGTTCATATGAACAGTCACAATCAAAGCGTGACTGAGATACATCATTCTCTAGACAACGACTTTAAAAGAAGATCATAAGGATTATGAATACTGATCAGCGATACAGGTTTGATATTTTTGAAACTTTATGATGTCTTGCCGGCATCAATGAAAAATGTTGACCTCTTCTCTCTTGCAGGAAACCAGCCTATCTTTATGTATACTGTGATTGTTGTTATTTGTTGTATTATTTTCAGTATACGGTGTGTGTCTGTTTGGAGTGAGTGGTATGCGTGCATTGTTGTCTCCTGAAACAGCTGATTGCTCCTCACAGATTCTTATCAATGTTTTGGCAAATCGGCGTGGCAACACAGGACAGAGAGAAAACAGCTTTCACCACTAGTCGTGTGTTGTACCAATTAACTGTAATGCCATTTGGGCATAATGCTCCGAGTACATTTGAGCGCTTGATGGAGGACGTTCTTCGTGGTTTCTGGTGGGAAAATGTCTTCTTTATATTGATGACATCGTCATCACTGGGACAACAGCTCGAGTGCCTTATACGGTTGAAGCACGTTTTTGAAAGTTTGCTAGAGACAACCTGAAGCTAACGTCTTCAAATTGTTTATTTTCCCGTTCCTTGTGCACGTTGTGTGAGCCGAGGGGTTACAAACCGATCTCAACGGTTCAGAACTAGCCACATCCCCCTCGGAGCTTCATTCATGAGTCTCGACAAATGGAACGCTACAACCGATCGGAATACTTCTTTTACTAGCGGCGTGTTCTCCTCCAGAGTTGCCTAGACAGTCGAGTAAGAGACATCACAGATCACTCCAGTGTTGCACAGTCAAGCGATTGTGATTTGCTCATGTCGAGCAGCAGGGTCCCAAGAGTTGAACAACATACATTTTTTTTAATCTGTTATAAAAGGTATGTTTATTCTGCGTCGTAAACTTAACAAAGGTATATTTTTTTAATCAAAATAGCTGACGGGTGAGCCATATGAAAGAATTTTCTTTAGAGATGTCACTGACTGACTGTCGTCGTCATTTCCAACTCGATTAATTCGCCCAGCGAGTGACCCTCCACTCCGTGTCATAGATTGTCATAGATCAAGTTCTTCTTGGTCATTCTTCGTCGTGTTTGTGGTACTCATTTTTCAAATCTTCATAGAATTCAGGGGCCTATACGTTTATACCACACCAGGTACTCACTCACTATTGTGCACAATATTCATATTCAGCAGAGGGCATGAAACACTGAAAGGTCTATTTGGCATCAATATATATTTAAATGAAATTATGGGATAAATAGGATATACAGTTCGAGTAATAATTTTCGTATCTTCCTCGTCAATATGCTGGGATATTCACTGTTCAGATTTGGAGTAGATGACGACAGTATTGGGTGCATAGCTAGTGTTACCCCCGTTACAAACATTGGTGTGTGATACAGTGCTATTCAGTACATGTACTTATGATTACATAGACATCATGGTGAATCATTGTATATACACTAAGCAAAATAACTTCTTGCGAAAGAAATACTAAAACAGATGTGCAGATACCAGTTAGGTAATCTAACCCGTATCCATAGCCAGTTTCGGGTCAAATAATTGCCCGGAGAAAGAAGGATCTTTATGACGTAATTTAGACAGCTGCCATGATACGGTCAAACTTATCGCCAGTATCATCAAGATCAAAATGTGTGACGATTAGGATACAACAAAATATCCAGAAACTTGATATTTAATAAACTTTGCAAGTTAATAATGTTTTCATATACGGCCGTACAGCGGGTTATCATGGTACAGACAATCCAGTGTTCACTCTTCCATAGCGATGACAAAGTACTTTCATACTGAGTTTGTATCACATTTTCAAACTAGATTCGGCACTATCTTACGATTAACAATACAAAACAAAATGTTCTTCAATTCCTGGTGACAAAGTTTTTCAAATCTTAATATTTTAGAAGTATACCTGCCCCTACGGGAAGTGTATCATCACAATTGTCATAATGGTGTCAGCAGTGGGATTCAAAACATCGCCTCCCCTTCCTAGGTGAAATTCTAACTATCGTTGATACAATGGATAGTGCAGAAATAAAGTAATTTCCGTTAGCTAGCCTACACAATACAGTAGGGTACGCATCACGAAGGGAAGTATAAAATAGGTGAACACAGCTCATATCACATTTTGGGTTTCTGGTCAGGTGATGGTCAGAATTTCAACATCATGTTCCGTTACAGAAATGATATACATCTATTTCAGTGATCCTACGTTGTCCTCTTGCAGGAAACAAGCCTATGTTTATGTATACTATGATTGTCTTTTTGAATTTGGTGCTAATACTGTTATATGGAATATGGAATAGGTCTTTGGATTATGGACGCGGATATTCTCTAATGGACGACGGCTGGATTATGAATGACGGACTAGACGCTTGTAATATATATTTCCAACATTCACCACAAACCAATGATAATATTTGATTTCATTTTGAGAATTTCATCTGACCAAAACATAAGATATCCAGTGGTGTGGGTTTTTTTTATCCTCCATTCACCATTCGGATTGACTTATCTTTATATTTTTGACATAGGTCCTAGACCTACATTCGTTGCATACTTCATTGCTGCTTTTAAAATTACAGCGGACTCCTTTAGTATATTCACCCGAAAAACATCCTTTTCGAAACTCTGCCACACAAAAACAATTAATTCATCTTCCTGTATGGATTCCCCAAGATATACGACATCTATTTCAGTGATCCTACGTTGTTGTTTTTTTGCTTTTTCTCCCGTGTAGATATGCTGTTTAAATTGTTGAACACTGTCCAAACAAAATGTTATATATGCAGCGAAGTTGGTATGGTTATTTCCATCCATATGACTGGGATGACATTTGACCTTTGTGTTCCACGTGGTATGTGAAGGAATGTCCGGAAGCTCGAGACGATCAGTTTTCTGGTGTAATGTCTGATATTTCTCCGTAAACCAAGTTGGTAAATTCCGTTTTTGCCTGGTCTCACAATCCACGTGTACCCATCCTGAGCTGGATGTGAGCAGTAGTTTCTTGTCGAGGGAATATAGTGTTCCACGATATGTTCTAGACGTCATGCCGACATGAACCAGTTCTCTCTCTACCAATACGGGTTGATACAAGAGCTTCTCTACTTCATACAACGCTGGGTGAAATGTGGCTCGATAATAACTTATGTAAGTCCTCCCGTCTTCGTTCAGTTTTCTACCCTCAATATATGCGCTGATTGGAGATAAGCTCAGCATACAAGCTCTACTCTCTGAAAAGTATCCTGTAAGAAAAAATTGCACACAACTTCAACGAATCGTCAATACATGGTGATGTTGATGAGCGTTTTTGTAATCATCAAAAGCATGCGAATAATGTTCACTCTAAATTGTTTATGAGGGCTCAGGGATGATTGGCATATTCAATTAATCCAGGAGATACTGCGGATGAGAAGACAAGGTGTTTGTTGATTATGTATGAGCCACGTCATGTAGTGATTAGTGTTGCGGATTGAGCAACATGCAGGATTTATTACCATATCAGTATTGATTACAAATATGGCGCCTTCTGAGAAATATCTCGAGCTCGATTCACACATAATAGCAGGAGTGGGATTCGAACCCTGGCATTATCACCAGAGTAAAGGTTGGTACCGATGGAATATCAAGAGGCCAAACTATTAGTAAGTTTCAGGTGAGAGAGAAGCAGTCTGTGCCAGTCTTAGACCAGAAAATAGTTCCTCTTGGACTAAGAAAATCTACAAAAACCTTTCAGATGAACGCAAGCTGATCAACCGAACGTTAAAGAAACATGGGAAAATGGTTGTTAAGATGACATTTTATTTCCCACAAAGGAGGTAAAAGATGATCTTATGGAATCATCTGACGAGCGTAATTGTTTCATTGTTTTATTAACAGATGGTAGTATAGCATCGTATTATTAATAGATAACAGATGTAATTAGAAATGTACAGAAGCAGAACAACCTGACGTAATTAGCCTACTGTTAAAAGCAAAATCGGCAAAACTGAGAGGCTGTTTATAAGCTAGATAAATCGAAACCTGCATCAGGCAGCCCGGGTTCTCCACCATATCAAAATTTACGCCCGTTCATTCTTGGCTGCAGATTAGTGGATTATTATTTCCCTCTTCGAGCGAAATGTCTCGAGCATCAGACGCAGCGTTTAGTATTTCTATGTGCAACTTACCTACGTAGGACACAACACCAAACCATTTCTTCACAATATCAATACAAATTTATTATACCGAAATACAATGCGAGATTAACGATATGTATATCAAACAATAGATCCACTGACGCGTAATCGGCTATAACTTGTAGTCTAATTGTATTGGTAGTACATTTTTATGAAATTTTGACATGTGAGAACAATATGCGTGTGGAATATGTGGGAATTGAAGCCGAGGTGGGTTTATGTGATCGCCACATTTCACTGCCTCAAATTGGTATATTGATGCCATATTTTACCGCTATTGCCATCGTATGTGCCACTTTCCCCTAAATGGTTAAATAATAGCATCTTTTTGGTAAGGCACAATAAGAAAGTCTTATCAGTGATTTAAGTGAGGATTATTTGATGATTGATTGGTGAAATGAGTTTTTAGTAATTTTTGTATTTTATAGATTTTTCACGCAATGGTTTTTTATTTGATAGAAACTTTATTTGAGGGTTTAAGGTCACTTTAATGTTCTTATAGTTTGATATGGCTTGTCGTTATATGGCTGAAATACTGCTGAGGGCCATAATAAATCCAACTAACTCTCTCTCTCTCATTTTAATTACAACACATACAAGAGAAGTGGGAAGAGGTGCCGACATACTGACTGCGTCATATGACTTCACAGAATAGTCTTCTGGTAAACCTATTCTAAAGCACATACCAAGAATCTAACGATTCGAGATATGTGTTGTATCTCAGGTACGCTTTTATTGTACCTGTTCATGTGGCAACTTGAATGATATGACCACACGACCCTAGCACCGGCATAAGCGGTATTAGATACAAATCTAGAGAGCTATGATGGAAATGCTCTGACAACTCGTATACTGGTAATTGGTGAGCTGTTTCGCTGTGACAACTCGTACATTGGAGATTGATGAGCTGTATCGTCGTCAGACAGCTGTAACACTCAGGGGCCAATGATCATTTTTTTAATTATCGCAGCGAAGTTACTGTGAAGAAATATTTTCTGGCACCGCAATTTAAATCAAAGCCAGAATCACATAGGAAATTGTCTTCAACAGCACTGGTATTCCCTTTTATCCCATAATATGTAGAATTTCAATAAGATATAGTCATCGGATAATTATTTGACATAACACATGTTAGATATTGATTCCCAACAATACGACTAGTCAATACAGACGGATGAAGCTTTCTGTTATTGCAATAAATTTTAATCTATCTGAACGATTTGATAACATTCTATCTTGATCAAGTTGTTACGGATCATTCTTCGTTGATTTCATGATAGCAAGCGTCAGATCAGACATTTATATTCAGTCGTCGTCCATACAAGAATTTCCAGGTGATGCTCATTTTACGACTTTTCTCACAACATTTGCCTGTGAGCCTTTTCCTCAGTAAAATTTATTGTGCGCAATATTTAATTTCAGTTGAAGTCACTAAACACTGACATGTTTATGTTGCTTCGCTATGCATAAAAACAATATATGATGAATAGGATATTCCCATCCCTAGCGGCGCATCTTATTTAGACCTATAAATTTATAAAATGAAGCGGGCGTCGTCGATTTTACCAGAAAAGACATGATTACAATTCCGACATCGTAAACTATCCCTATCTGGACAGTAATATACCAGAGGGACCTGCATATGGCGCATACATATCTCGCCTTGTAGCAATTGCTAGATCCTGTGTTAAATGTGACGGTTTTAATGAACGATCATATTTCAGCCGTCGTCCATCAAAGAATATCCGCGTCCATAATCCAAAGACCTATTCCATATCCACATAAATGTATTAGCACCAAATTCAAAAAGACAATCATAGTATACATAAACATAGGCTAGTTTCCTGCAAGAGAGAAACATTATTGCAGAAACTTGTAAACAGGGCTATATCATCAAGCGCCTCCACTCAAAGTTTCTCAAATTTGCCGATACATATCGTATGCTGATCGCAACAGACGAGCGTAGCATGCAAGATCTATGGCGGTAGGTTTCGTAACTTGTGTCTAATTCCGCTTAACCCGGGGCTAGAGGCCGTACGAACCTATGTATTTCAAAATCCTCATAGTGTTCATATGAACAGCCACAATCAAAGCGTGACTGAGATACATCATACTCTAGATAAGGACTTCACAACGTATATCATATGGATTAAGAATACTGATCAGCGATACGGTTTTGATATTTTCGGAACATCATGATATCTTGCTGGCATCATTGAAAATTGTTGACCGCTTCTGTCTTGCAGGAAATTAGCCTAGTTTTATGTATACTATGATTTATCCTTTTAATTTGGTGCTAATATTATTATACGAATTACGTCTTTGGAAAATAGACGCGGAAATTCTTTAATGGACGATGGCTGAAAATTGAATGACGGACTAGACGCTTGTATCCATTTCGGGTAGTAATTTTCATATCTTCCTCCTCAAATTGAACGTAACATATAAAAGTGGTGAAATGAGATGCTGGAGTACTGACAAGAAGTTATATCACCTCAGTTCCCAGTGCATATCAAGAAACAACACAAGAACCAAAAATGATTCCTTCGATAATTTGTATTTGCCCAGACGGTCCCTAGTACCAACCTGAGCAATATTAGATGCAAATATCCAAAAGCAATGAAGTAATAGAGACTATCAAGTAATGTGGTGGAAAGTGAAGAACTCGGTTAGCAATTAGCGTCTAGTCTGTCATTCCCTCGTCTGTGACCGATAGACAGACGAAACGGCCAAACGGGGGAAATATAAGTAGAATGTAAGTTCTTCTTCGGAACACAAGTCTGTAGGCCTGACGCCGACCAAGCGCTTCATGCTCCACGATCTTAACCACAGTAACAGACTACAGTCTACTAAATGACTAGTACAGCGCGCAAGTTCCGATCAACAGCAGAATCTCACCATATATAGATTACAATTAAACGCAACATAGAAACGTCGTGGAAACGCTGCCAACATTCTGAATACGTAACTCATAATCATACCATTGTAGTTGTTCATGTGAACACCATGAATGACATGCGCACACGACCCCTAGCAATAGCTCGATCGGTATTAGATACAAATATCCAAGAGCAATGATGTAATAGGCCTATCAATTCATCTGATGGAAAATGATGAACTATGTGACCGTTAGATAGGCTCGGAAGATGTGAAAATTACTCTCGTTTTATAAATAGGATATGCTGAGACACTCACTGGACATCCTCTCTACCCAGCGATACCACAGAGGATCATTGGATGAAGGACGAGACGCTTGTATTTCGCTGATGGATGAATACATATGCATATCGTTACCATGATGACGGAGTAAATGACGACAACATTGGGTGTTGCCACCCGTTACAAACTGTGAACACCCACCCGTTACAAACTATGAACACCCACCCGTTACAAACTATGAACACCCACCCGTTACAAACTATGAACACCCACCCGTTACAAACTATGAACACCCACCCGTTACAAACTATGAACACCCACCCGTTACAAACTATGAACACCCACCCGTTACAAACTATGAACACTGGTGCTTGATACGGATGTTATTTATTGAGTTAATATACACTGGAGTTGTGGGATCTGATTAACTGCTTATATGTACTCATGATTACATGGACATCAGAATGAATCATTTTATACACACTACACAAAATAACTTCTTATGAAGGAACAATAAACCAGATGTGCAGAAACCACACACACAAATTTGGTTACTCTGAATACATATCCAGTTTCGGATCTGGCTGGGTAACCCCCCACTTTTTCCCACATGATAAACAGAATTTGGTAATTCTTTTTCAGCATGCTACATTTTCAATCAAATATTTCTTAGGACCTGAGGAAGAATATATGTACAATGATTCGGCCCTCCTCTGTCTCCAAAAGCAGCTGCCTGGGTGGTAATCGATATTTATAGATGGCGCTGCATGTCATGTCTCGATTAGCATCCGGGTTCCCAGGGTACAAATATCCAGTTTAACCGTCACTGACTGTCAAGTTTAAAGACAGTTGTTGCTGAAATATCGAACTGCTCAGATCGGTAAAGGCAACCTAAATTTTGGAGAGTAGAGATATTACCTTGATATTGTCAAAGTGGCCAATGACTTCGTGTCAGGTACAGGAAATTTCGAAAATCCTCCGAAGAGGACTTTGAGAAGCATACTTAACTATCATGATGCATGCAGTTTTCTTCAACTGCCGCGAGATATTAACAGTTTCAAACAATAGTTTGAAGTACGTGTGCTTCACAAATTGAACAATGAGTCAAATCAATTATATTCAAACTACTGTGTCAAATAAATCATTTCATCACGAAATTGCATTAGTAATTGTGCATATGTTAGGCCGCTGGATCATACACTTAAGCCGAACCTTAGCACTCACCACCCCTCCCGGCACCCAACACCGCCCCCTCCCCATCTGTCAATAATCTCCATGCATATTTACATCAATGTTTTGAAGGTTTCTTTTTCCATTGTCTGACCATCAATTGTGTGGTCATTTGTGGTCAACTGACCTTTGGCGGCCCATGGACCCTCACCTAATATGCTGGGATAGTCAGCCCCTCCACTTTCAAAATCGCTCCGCGGGGCCTGCTGGAGTGCATACGATCGTTCAAACAATGGATATTCCAAAAATAAAAGTAATTCCAGTTAGCTAGCATTAACCATACAGTGCAGTGGTAAGTAGTATGAAAGCAAGTATAAAATAGGTGAACATATAGTTCATATCACATTGTGGGTTTCTGATCAGGTGATGGTCAAAATTTCATCTCATTGAACCATTATAAAAATGACTGGCTGTATGTTCTTCCAGTTGTCTGGACAAGCCAATGAAAATGCCGGATATCATTTTGAGAATTTCAATTGACCAATCAAGTACCTTCAAACTGTAAGATATCCCGTGATGCTTTGTTGTTTCCATAAACCTCCATCCACCATTCGGATTTACATACACTTATCTTCATAATAATGACATAACTCCTGGACCTACTTTGGCTGCATACTTCATCTTTGCCTTCAAAATTACAGCGGACTTCTTAAGTATATTCACATTAAAGACCTCCTTCTCGGAGCTCTTGCACACATATATGACCAATTCATCCCCCTGTTTGGATTCCCCGAGATACACGATATCTACTCCAGTGATACGACGATGTTCTTTGTTTCCTTCTTCTTCTGAGTATGTATCCTGTTGGTATTTCTGAACACTGTCCAAACAAAATGTAATATAGACAGCAAAGTTGGTATGGTTATTTCCATCCATGTGACTGGGATGACATTTGACTTTTGTGCTCCACATGGCATGTGAGAGGATGTCCGGAAGATCGAAGCGATCAGCTTTCTGCTGGAATGCTTGATATTTCTTCGTAAACCAAGTTGGCAAAATCCGTTTTTGCCTGGTCTCAAAATCCACGTGTACTTGCCCTACGATGAATGTCACCAGTGGTTCCTTGTCAAGGGAATACAATGTTCCACGAGATGTTCTAGACGTGGCACCGATATGAACCAGCTCCCTCTCTGCCAATACTGGTTGAAAACCGAGTTTCTGCATTTCATACAAGGCAGGGTGAAATTGGGCTCGATAGTAACTCATGTACGTCCTCCCGTCCTCAGCCAGCTTTTGACTGTCTAAGTATGCGCTGTTAGTAGCTAGACTGAGCATACAAGCTCTGCTCTCTGAGAAATGTCCTGTGAATATAAGTACATCACATGAACAAATCGACAACACAACATAGTGCTCTTCTTTAACTTTTTATCGATCAAAGACAGGTGAATTACATTCAATCTGACATTTTGCTTGTTACCATATACGGTTAGGTCCCCTTCTCTATGTAATGTCACTTTTCAGCCATAGTCGTCAGTTTTCTGTATAACCAAACTAACTCTGTACAGCTATGCACTGTCTGTTATAGTTGTTGATTCCCGTACATACTCAACATGGGAAACCGATTTTTGTAAGTATTTTATGTTCGACGACATATTTGTTGACAAACATCTTTATATCTGGTTTGACATCGGAGATTGTGCCAAGTTTTATATGGTAACAGACCACCGTTACAAGTTGTCGAGATATATAAAAGGTGAGCAAAATTGACGTTTGGAGACTAAAAAGTAACCATATGATTGCAGAGAAAGTCTCTTGGCATCTCACATTCAGACGTAGCCTTTCAAGGTATCGCTGCCGCGCTTTAATTGCCGCTGTTCATGTTGTAAAATAGAAGATATGATTTATGAATATTGCATATATTTGATGAATCATTATAAATTGGTAAAAGTTTTATTGTGGAATTAGATGATGATTGCCTGTATGGTGTATGTGTCCAGGTTAAGAGTGCTTGTCACTTTAGAGGAGCGTATACTGTAAATTTCTCTGGCTTGACGGAACAATAAAGATCAGGTTTCCTATCAGAGCATGCTGAAGAGGGAACGATACAATCGGTTTCATCAAACAGGATTCAATGCTGGACATAAGCTGATTTTATTTACAGGCAGAGTTCAACAGGGTATGGTAATAATTAAATTTTCATAAACGCATGTGGGTTCTTGAGAAGAAGCAAGTCCCATAATGATAGTAAATCACCATTTATTAACGGTAACATGTAGCCGTGAAGTAATAAATGTTTTGGTCAAGTAGTTTGTTTGTTTGACTGTACTTAAAGGTCAACCCAAACGGAATTTTTTTCGGTCTAAAAATCCTTAAAAATCATAGTTCATACTTCACTTTGTATGAAAAAAATATTGAAAAAATTCTAATCTGATCAGAAACACACGTAATATGGGAGCAAAGTGGGCTTTTTCACACTTTCACAGCTGGGTTGATGACGTCACGCAGGGAAGTTGCCTGAGAAAAAACAGCGGATAACATGGAAAGCGAGTGCAGTCAGAGCTCCGGTTCAGATGTCGATTCGAGCGATATCAGCTGCTTAGATGGAAATATTTTTCGCCAAGAAGATGAAATAGACATAGAGGAGGATGATGACGGGCAAATTAACAGTTGTTTGCAGACCATAGGCGGAATTCAGCCCTATCAATTTGAGCCGTATGGCTCCGATTCTGACAGTGACAACCACTCTGACAACGTGGAACTCGACGACGACAGGATTCGGAGAGGTCGTTTGTTGAATACAGATTGGTATGCAACTTGACTGGAAACCTTATTATCGTCATCTATAAGACCAAATGTCCATATATTTCAAACTGTATTGAATGTAGAACGATTCTGTGATGTAAAGAACGAGCACGTCTGTGTTGTTATAGTTGTAACTGACCGAGGCAGCCTTTTCGAAGGGATAAACTCCGGGATTCGGCAGTATGGACAGTAAACTGTTGATAACTCTACTGATATACGTCCGATTTGAATTTTGTTTGTTTTCCCATAATCCCCATGAAATACCAATTTCAGAATTATATAGTTTGATAAAAAAAACTTTGGACATTCATGGCGAAAAGTAAGCCGTGGTGAGAGGATTGGCATTCACATTTGCTCAATTTTCGACAAATTACCTCAATTAAATTGAAATCGAATGATATTCCCACAATCTCAAATGTCAAGGGATTATGAAAGTATTATTATCACTTCTGTATCTACAGCCATTCACTCCAATTGGTGTTTTTTATTTATTTACTTATCAAACGTATATATATTTATGAAAGATCATTTTATTATTATTAAATAGTATTTATGAAATAGAGACTCATCCAGTCTAACCTGTAGGTGCTCAAGCAACAAATGCCACGCGAGAGCGAGCAGGGCATGTACAGCCGTCTCCCTGCCCGAGGCCTCGCTTGCAGGCTAGGTTCGTTCAGCCGATGTCCGTGATAGATTCTCCTTGTCCGATTTCTTTGCCGTCACATTCTGATTGTTCTTAGGTTTGATAGTTGGAATAGCTGTTCTCTTTAGTTTTGGTTTGTACCAGAATTCAACTGCTACGCTGTAGATGTCCTCGAATGATGTCTAATTTCTGTCAAAATGTGCCGAGCAAATTATACGAGTACTGGCTCAGGCCCTCTTTCCACACTCTCGTGTTGCGTACAAATTTCGTCCAATTTGCAGCGATTTTCTCGTCTTTAGGCCACAAATGAATACTAACACCGTCATCTGTAGTAAAACTGCAACCTCCCACTACACAACGTCGCGGCATATTTAACAAATGATGCCCCGATACTCCGAAAATCTCCAGAAATCAGCAGCTACTTACGACTGTGGTATACGGCTTTAACATAGAGAATACAAGACGGCTTCTCTCCGTGACGTCACAGCTGGAATTGACAGGAGAGCGATTTTCACCTTTCAAACGGCAATATCTCGCCAACCAGACTGCACAAAATTATGAAAAAAATATCATTATTTTCAGAATCGAAAGGACTATTTTTTTATATTTTTGACCTCAGAGCGTTTGGGTTGACCTTTAAGCATGGACAAACCTGTTCGTCTTTAGACTCTTGTCTCCCTTGAAGCACATGTGTGGTTCATTGTAGAACTGGGAACTACTCTGCGTTTGGCATTTGATTGCCATTTTGCTCTATGTCGAGTCTGTCAACGAATTAACACCGATTTGTTTCAAACAGCATCTCGGGTCTTATATGGAGAATTTTCAGAGGCAACCTGAAGTCGGATCTGGAATCGTATCCGGTAAGATTGTATCCGTGGACCTTACAGGTGAGATACCTGTCAAAATTCGCATTGGCGAGCTTTACCAGCAGATAAAAACACACGACCGGAGAGACGACAGATACAGCCGAGGCGATCAAGTATGTGAGTATTACAACCACATTACCACAAGCTAACGATGAAACTGAACATTTGAACTGTACTTGAATATAGACCAGCAGGGCATACATTTTGACTTAAGCTTTCTGAAGACACCGCCCGAGTTGTGGTGCAGATTAACAAAGATAAGGTGACGGCTGCCGAGGAGAACTTACACCCTAAGGAGAGACTAAATACATTGTTCGTTGAAATTTCTTTGCTAAGTTGGAGAATGCCAGCTCGCTCATATTAGAGAAGCATACTTATAGTGTTGTCGATGATGAATTATCGGTGACCGTGAGATGGAGAGATGATGAACTATCGGTGATGGAGGGATGATGAATTATTGGTGACCGTGAGATGGAGAGATGATGAACTATCGGTGACCGTGAGATGGAGGGATGATGAATTATCGGTGACCGTGAGATGGAGAGGTGATGAATTATCGGTGACCGTGAGATGGAGAGATGATGAACTATCGGTGACCGTGAGATGGAGAGGTGATGAATTATCGGTGACCGTGAGATGGAGAGATGATGAACTATCGGTGACCGTGAGATGGAGGGATGATGAATTATCGGTGACCGTGAGATGGAGGGATGATGAATTATCGGTGACCGTGAGATGGAGGGATGATGAATTATCGGTGACCGTGAGATGGAGGGATGATGAACTATCGGTGACCGTGAGATGGAGGGATGATGAATTATCGGTGACCGTGAGATGGAGAGATGATGAACTATCGGTGACCGTGAGATGGAGGGATGATGAATTATCGGTGACCGTGAGATGGAGAGATGGAATCGATCACCAGAAGACGTCGATGAGGTCCAACACACAAAGGCAGTGTCGACAGATGAGATCTATGTCCAGTCATCCATGTTAAGCCCACATGCAGATGATGAGCACATTCCAAGAACGTCTTCACCTAATCCTCAAGTTTGTGGCAGCGGTGCGGGTAACGACACAGCCCTGTGAGATGGGAAACCATGTCAACAAACTGAAGGCACCGACCTGACCATTGTTTTTGCCCCACATTTCTTAAACCTTCTTTCTCTGTGGTCAGATATCAGGAGGTTTAAAGCTTCATATTCTATATTTACTTCTCATCATTTTTAGTGACTACCTGCTATAGTATGTTGGGAAGAAATGACATATTCACAAGTTCTGGGTAATTTGTTAGCGCTCTCACCTGTTTGATCCAGGTGGGAATAATTAAATCCAGGTACATAGACTGCCGATTTACTTCCATCTGGACTCACATAGTCATCAAAACGCTGCATGGTGGGCAACTGGTCTAGGTTACTCTGAAATAAAGACGACTTTGTTGAGAGATAAGCTTTTGTTAGATCTGAGCTACACTGATCATAACCAGCATGAGGAGAGATAAGCTTTAGTTCGATCTAAGCTACATTGACCGTAACCAGTATGAGGAGAGATAAACTTTTGTAAGATCTGAGCTATATTGACCATAATCAGTAAGAGTTTGATACAAAATAATCGTTGTTTCATTAGGTACCGGTAGCTGATTTATATACAACAATCGTTGTTTCGTTTGGTAGCCGAAGAAATGTCAGTTCCGGGTATGATCGTTCATATGAGTAAAAAACAGATTTGTTTTTTCAACTCAAAATAGTTGATTCACTATCGTAGAATCCTGTCATGGATTCCCTACAAATCGCCAGATGTAAGCCGGAAATGCCGGGTCACTCACGTAGATCCACATATCCAGAAACTCCCCACCTCGATCAACTCACTGTCAGGGTGAAAATGCTCTATTTAAACTGAAAGAACGCGTATTTACTATTGTAATTTCACATTAAAGAATCTTTACATAAACTCTATGATTGGTTTAATCTTTTTCCAATTTTCACTACACGCCAACGAAAATCCCGGATTTCGTGTTTAGATTTCGAATTGACCAATCAAGTGCTTTAAAACCGAAAGATGTCACGTGATACACCATTGTTTCTAATATCACGTTCGGCTATTTCCGTATTGGCGGAACTTAGCCTCTCACATAGAACGCACCGTGGGGAGCGTATGTCGATCAAGTAGTGAGCCGGCTACGAAATAGTGCCTTTGATAATCGCGCGATCCGATCGCATTTTATTGTGAAATGAAGTTAATTTTAACCAAACGAATATAATTCATTCAAATTATACAAAACTATTTCTATGTTTGGTTGAATAATAGCAATCTATCCCCAGAACTCAGTAACTGGGCCAATTTCCGCCAATACGGAAATAGACGACTGCAAGATTGGTTCCGCCGAAAATTAATTGTGCGCATGATAAGATAAGATTCTTTATTGTACTGAGCATTCCATTTGGGACAGAGTACAAAACACATAAAAAGTAGAACAAATAAGAAAGTAAACAAACAGGTGCGACGTTTCCGTTTCCGCTCCCAGAAATCCACTAGTCCAAAGGTCACTTTCGCAGCTAAAGTGAATTCTGGGGCTAGATTGAACTCCACCGTTGACCGTTTCTCTCTCACCGATAACTAGCCTATTCGGGGAGGGACTTCCGTTTCCGGTCGATGTCGACGGACACAAAGTTTCTACTGTCTCGTGGTGTTTTGTTGTTTTCTTCGCTGATGTTCAATTGGTTCAAACTGTATATACGTTATCGTTGCGAGCGGGTGATAAATTTAACTTTTGTTTTGTTGTATAACCGTTGATAACGGTCTCTGATTTGTGTGACGGGGACTCTCATCCACCCACGTGCGATGCAGAACACGAAGTCTGGACCCTCCATTATGCCCCAGGGTCAAAGGGTTGACCCAGAACGAGTTCGTCCTGTTTTCTTTCGTGTGCGTGATGTGCCGACTGCACGAGAGAATGATTTAACTGTAAGAGAAATTTGTGGTGCATCAGAAAAAGTATCGGGGTATAATACCATAGATGGAGCACAACGAATAGGTGGCCTTTGGAGGCTATATCCGAAGACGAGAGAGGCTCGTCTAAAACTTCGCATCGAGGGCATTGTGTTGAGAAAATTATCAGTGACTCTGTCTGATACAAATCCATTTCTGATAAAAGAGTCATCTCGTGAGGAAGTGCCCACCACACGTGTAGTCATCAGCAATGTTCCTCTGTCTGGATCCAATGAGGACATTGAGCAGACTTTGATCAAAGCTGGATGTAAATTGATGTCAAATTTGATGTACGAAAGGGACAGAGATGAAAACGGCCAGCTAACAAGGTGGAAGACGGGCAAGCGGTTTATCTATATTGCCGTCCCAAATGAACCACTTCCAAGGCAAATGAAAATAGGAATATTTACAGCTTCAATCTACCACAAGGAACAAAAATCATCAGAAAAACCACGGGTATGTGGAAATTGCCTAGATGAGGGCCATAAATCAACAGAGTGTGAAGCTCCAGTGAAGTGTCGGAAGTGCCTATCACCTGGTCATAAGGCAAATGACCCCCTTTGCCCTCTGTTCGAACAAGATGGAAGAAGTTCAGTGGAAATCAATCAACAATCCCAAATGGAAGCTGAATCCAGTGTGGTTACCATGGTTACAGATGGAGAAATCACGGGTGATCAAACAGATCACACATACAGCTCTGAAAATCGGTTCACTCCTCTGTTGGAGAAAACAGAGGTCGGCAAATCTATTCACAACTGTGGCAACCAGGATAGACGCGCAGTCACACCAAAGCCACCACGTCGAGCAAAATCGGTTGAATGTTCCGAGAGAAATCTGCTTTCCCTCATAGAAAGGTCTCCCCCAACACCGACAGAGGTTCTTCACTCATCTGTTAAATCCCGCAAAATGGATGAGGATAGTGATGACACGTGACTTTCCGTAAAATAGTGGCCTGATCTTCGACGACGAACTGGACCGTCTAATGGTCTACGAGTTAAAGATTTCGGACTCTTGGACTTAATTTGTGAATGTTCATTAATTAGAAAAGTATGATCAATTAGTGACATCATGGATCTGAATAACTTAAAAATTGTGACCTTTAATAATCATGGACTAAGAGGTAAACATAAGAGGAAAGCATTCTTTATGTATTGCAAACAACAAAAGGTTGACATAGCCTGCCTGCAGGAAACTTATATTTTAGACGAAGATGCTGGTAACTGGGAAAAGGAATGGGGAGGTAGATTAATTCATGCCCAGGGTACAAATCATAGTAAGGGGTTAATTATTTTATTTAGCAGCAAACTTAAGAATATCCAAATTGAAATAATTCATCAATCTAGTAGAATACTGGCTGTACTAGCCCGCACCCGGGAGCAAATGGTAGCTGTTGTCAATACATACACCCCTAAGGCTAATACTTTAAATGAAAAGTTTGATTTTCTTTTAGAATTACAAAATGTGATAAAAAACAAAGTTGACAACCTGACTAATAATATATGCCTCTTAGGAGACTTTAACATGGTCATGGACAATGCACTTGATGTCATATCTGGTGAACCACATAGTAATAATGAAATAGCTGCGTTTCGTAGAATGGTATCTGATCTTGATGTAACTGATACATGGCGAGTATATCATTCAGCTGACAAAGAGTACACGTGGTCTAGGAATAATCCATTTATTGCCAGAAGACTAGATTATATATTTATGTCCAGTCAATTGCTAAACTCATTAGTTAGTTCTGAAATTGTCTCAGTAGGGGGTTCTAAATCACAGAGGTGTGGTAGCAGAAACCCAATTTACACAAACAACAAAAGGTCCATCATACTGGAAATTTAACAATACTTTATTAGAAGATCAGACATCTGTAAAGGAAATCAAATCAATAATACAAAATATAAACAATAGCCACATTGAAGATTTATCTGAAATGGGAAATGTGTAAATTAGAAATAAAGACTTGGTGTAGTAACTATTGCAGAGAAAAAGCCTTCTTGAACAAAAATCAAACTTTAAGGATTAGACAAAACCTGACAGATGCAGAGAAACAGCTGAGCCTTAATCCTGAAAGTAAGGATTTAAAGGCCACTGTTGCAAAATTGAAATTAGAATTAGAACTGGATAGTATCACTAAAGCTAAAGGGGCACAAATTCGCTCGCGTATTAAATGGATTGAACAGGGAGAAAAAAAACAATAAATATTTTCTAAACTTGGAGAAAGCACATGCTAATAATAAAAATATGACTCAAGTTATAGATAAAAATGGGCAGTTAACAAATGACCCCAACAAAATAGTAGAGACATTACACGAGTTTTACTCAGATTTGTATACAAAAAAAGTTGATTTTGAAGAAAAACAGGATGAAATGAATAAATTCATGGAAAATTTGAATATACCCAAATTAGATGATAATGAAAAACAGCTTTGTGA